>WSUD01000004.1:0-97012 GCA_019633495.1 Tulasnella sp. 427 | reverse complement strand
TCCTTCGGGGAGTACCGAGGCGAGCCGAACTTCCTCGTCCGCTCGAAGAAGGGGCTCGCGTGGGCGAACTTGCCTAGCCCTCTGCACCGGATCTGTAAAGGAGAGGATATGGCGGATAAAGTGTTGGATTTTTCGTTGGGGCCTGAGGGGAAGTATTATTTCTTGTGGAGGGAAGGGAACGAGTCCAAGATGGGTGAGTCTGCGTTCGTAGTGGACGGGTCGTGCATACTGGTGAACTAAAACGGGATAATGGGCAGAAACGTCACCTGGACTCTGGGCGGACTTGGACGTCGACTTCCAAGGCGGGTCTGTCCGCCAGATCCAATTCGGCGGGGAAGGTACCGTTTGGGGTATTAGGTCGTTCAGGCAGTACAAAACGGACGACGGGAGCGGTCGAGCCAACGACGAGAATCCCTCACCGATGGCGCTGGTCGAGGCTCCGTTGGACTTGAGCGCCACTGGAGGATCGGGATGGACCTCTCCGGGAAGCGGCTCAGGGGCAAATCGCTTCAAAGGCTCGAGGGTCGACGAGGACGACGAAGAGGATCAGGACTGGGTCCAAAGTCCTGCATCTATGCGGTCATCTATTTACAGTAATGCGAGCGCGAGGGGCCGAATGCCGAACCCGACCAACGAGCTGCCGTATGTCGTGCACGAAGAGCCGTTCGGGAGGATCCCGAGCACGATGGTGGAGAAGACGTTGGACATTTACCCTTCGATGCAGCACTACGGGCAGGTGGACTTTGTGGCTGTCGGGGTGGGCGGGTCGTGGGTTATCGGCGTTATGGGCAAGTTGTGCTTCTGGGACAAGATCGAGGGGAAGATCGTGGAGAAGTTGGCTAAGGTTTACGAGGATGGAGAGAGCTTAAGGGTAAGTGTAGCGTTTGGCCGTGCGTTTATTTCAAATTGGGGAATGTGGAGTTAACTCGTGTTGGACTGACTTACGCCAGAACGTCGTCATCGCGCCAACGTCGAACTCGATCTACTTTATCGAAGCGAAAGACGGGACGGTGCAATACCGAGTCCCGAACGAATGGCACGCGAGGATCAAACCGCACTTGCAGCTGTCCAACGCGCTCGAGCTGGAGGCTCCTCGGATTCACAGACCAATGGCTCGTCCGTGGCAGCACAACTCTATGCCGTTACCTCAACATCAGTCCCAGCCCGGACCTGGGCCGTCAACCTCGTCCGGACCTCAACCTCGCTCGCTCTCCGCACGGGGTCGGGGACGCGGCGGACTTCATTCGGGTGGTGCGGGAGGCGGACCTCGTCCGAATTCGCTGTTCGTCCCGCCCGGTGGGCCCGGTGGACCTCCTGGACGGAGACCTTCGCCCTCTCCTCCCCCGCACGGTGTCTCTGGATTTGGCCGAGGAGGCGGGAACCGCCCGAACAACGCACATCAACCACAGCAGTCGTCATATCGACCTCCGCCTGGCCCCCCTCCTCCAGGCTCGTACGATCCCAACGCCCCACCGCCGTACGTCCCTTACCACCCCCCGCCGAGCTACCTCGGTGCGGATCCGAGCCAGGTTTACGCTCAGAACGTGCCGACGTCGGGCGTGATTCAGGCTCCGGGGGTGTACAGGCGCCCTGGTGTGCCTCAGCACAGTCATTCTCAGCCGAATGCCGGGGCTGGTGGGGGAGGGTGTCATGGATGTCACTCGGGCTCTGGGTGCGGGTGTCATGGGCAGGTGCAGGAGCCTGTTAGCAAGAAGAAGGAGGCAATGGTCGCGTTGATCAAAGCGACGCCGGCGATTTTGGGTGTTGGTGTGCAGTTGGTCGGGTTGGCTGGGATTGGGTGTACGATTATGTGAAGGTGAATCGGGGTTTCGCTTTTTTCGATTGAACTTTTGGTTTCGTGGTTTGGAACGTTTGGAAGTTGAATGTGTACTTGATAGATAGGGTTCCTGTGGGCGATCATCCCCTTATTGAGTGCGATGCTTTACTAGAGGGACCAATCATTGATTTATTCGCGGGCAGTCTCAATTCCCTATGTGGCGACATATCACTAATAGGGCGAAAGGGCGATGGGTGTAGACAATGAGTAGGCGGAAATCGAGGCAGACCTGTGGCGTTAGACGTCGAAAGGCAACAAAATGCAGATCATTTTACCTCTCAAGGGGTGCGTGTAAATTGAGAAGTTGATTACGTCAGTTGAAGGGAAGGAGCATGAGAGCGCCATGGGCATCACGTGTGGGGATGGGGTCTTGTCTATACATACATAGAAGCGTTCGATCCCCCTGAGGTGCAGCAAGTTTGAAGATCGACGCTTAGATAGACGGAAGGCCCTCCGGAAGTCGTTGCCCTCCTCTGCTGCGTAGCGATAACCCAAGCGACGACGACAACTGAAGCTGCGGTTCAATGCATATGGTGGCTTGCAGGCGATCGAGTGCTTCGATTGGACTGATTTGCAGCCGGGAGGGACGTGTGAACGACGACGTCTGGCCTTGTCTGACGATGTGTTCGCCAGTCTCAACGGATGGGAACGCCTCCGAACAAGCCCTTGGTGTGAGATTGCCTTGATATGGGAAAAACGCCTCGTGCGTGCGTCGACTGCGATTGGACGACCGGTTACTCGGGTACCTGAGGTCTTTTCACTCGCTGATCATCGCACTGCCCGACGTCGACGAAGGTACGGACGACGGGGAGGACGACTGCGGACGAGCCTCTGTGTCCGGGTCCGAGAGGGGGAGGAAGCATCGCATTCTGACCTGTTCGTCTGGCGCGTGACGTATTAGGTACGGACTGGAGCCATCCGTTGACGTCGTGCGCGGATCACCCTGTTGGTTCTCTTGCACCCCTCAAAACAAACACAGACAATCATTGGGTTTATTATAGTTGGAGCTGGATCGCTCTTCCGCCCCTCTCCCTTCGCTTTCCGTCCTCCCCGCACACCTACATCATCACACTCGGACCTCTCTGTGGCCAACGACTCTCATCGCCAGCGATCAGTAGGTTGTCGAAGACGATGTGAGCTCGCAAAGGTTAACCGCTGTATGGAGGTCGTGCATTGACGTTTGGACCGCATAACTTAGGTCGGACAACAATCTTCAGAACCAGTCCAAATCCGCTTCGACAGCGACATTCGTAACCGCTCTCGTCCTCAATGCAGCCGTTGCAGGTATAGAGGTGCGTTTCGAGACCGTCTATTCACAGCGACATCTCGCCGGGCAAGCCACCAACCGATAAACTGACCACCCAAAACATCATTTTTATGCTTCCGCTTCCGTTCACCGCAGATCCTCATCTTCACCGTTCTCCGACCGAGGTTCAGAGCGATCTACGAGCCTCGTACTTACGTTCCAGATGAAGGGTGAGCCATTTACCTTCCTTTGTCCGGCGGCTAGTTCGCATTGCGATTGTGTTCGGCGGTCGTCGAGTTGAAGATCAAGCCACTAATACTGTCTCCCCCTCCCTCAGGAAACGAGTTGAGCCGTTTTCCAAGAGCATGTTGCTATGGCCGTTAGCGCTCTTCAAACTCGACTACCAAGATATCAAGCGTACCAATGGCATCGATGCATACTTCTTCGTGCGGTTCCTCCGCATGATGGTTATCATCTTCCTACCCGCCTGGCTCCTCTCATGGGCCCTCTTCCTACCCCTCTACGGCGCCGGAACCACCAACGGTAAAACCGGATTGGACCGCTTCACGTTCGGAAACGTCTCCCCAAGCCAACAAGCACGATATGCTGGAACCATCATCTTCATGTTCTTCTTCACTCGTGAGTTGTCAGCCTTGGCGTTTCCTAGCGCGAAACAACTTTAACTGACATTTCTCACTCCTTTCGCCAAGCCTGGATTTTGTACAACATCAAGAAAGAAATGCGTCATTTCATTACGACTCGTCAACGTCATCTCGTCGATCCGGAGCACTCCAAGACCGCTCAAGCCAACACCGTCCTCGTGACCGGCGTTCCGCGCAAGTTCCTCGACGAAGCCGTCCTCGCCCAACTGTTCTCGCATTTACCTGGCGGCGCGAAGGCGATCTGGCTGAACCGGTGAGTCTTTGTGGCGTCTCGCCCGAAAGTGGTTTGGGCGGTTCCGCCCTGTTATGACGTCACTGACCACCCACCCCTCGGGCCCTCCGCGTCTTTCGGACTTTGTATCACCCAGCGACCTGAAGGATATGCCCGACGTTTACGAGCGCCGACTCAAGGCGTGCAACAAGCTCGAATCCGCTGAGAAGGCCCTCCTCCAGACCGCGACCAAGTTGCACCTCAAGGGCAAGTCCCCGACCCAAGCCGCTGGTGGGAAACCCGACCCGAACCTGCCCCTTGCGGAACAGCTCGTCCCCAGAGACCAGCGCCCGACTCACCGATTGCCGCCGTTCAAGTTCCTGCCGTTCGGTTTGCCGTTCATGGGCGAGAAGGTCGACTCCATCGACTGGGCCAAGAAGGAGATCGTCGAGACTAACCGCATTTTGGAGGAATCCCGCGCCAAGCTGAAGGAGGATATCGACCGACCGGGCGTTGGAGATGATGAGCATTACCCGCCGCTGAACTCGGCGTTCATCTTGTTCAATCAGCAGATCGCGGCGCATTTGGCTGCTCAGAGTTTGACGCACAACGAGCCCTACAGGTAATGCCTTGGACATTCTGCACACCTGTTGATTTCGGGGACTGACAACGGTGGGCTTTTTTTTTCCCTCGTCTTGGCGCGTAGGATGGCCGATAAGTTCACGGAAGTCGCTCCCGAGGACGTCATCTGGCACAACCTCGGACTCAACCCGTACGAAAAGCGCGTCCGAACGGCCATCAGCTACGCCATCACGGCTGCGTTGATCATCTTCTGGGCCATCCCCGTCGCGTTCGTCGGTATCGTGTCCAACGTCTACGGACTCTGCACCCAGTACAAGTGGTTGGCGTGGATCTGCAAGTTGCCCAGTGTCGTCGTTGGGTTGCTGCAAGGTATTTTGCCGCCCGTCCTTTTGGCGGTGTTGATGGCGTTGTTGCCGATCATCTTGAGATGTAAGCGCTCGAGTTGTCATCTAGTTGTATTGAAAGGCGGGTGCTGATTGGATGTTTTGGGTCGTCGTAGTGCTTGCTCACTTTGAGGGTATTCCGAGACGGTCTGGGTTGGAGCTTAGCTTGATGACGCGTTACTTCATCTTCCAAGTTATCGTACGTATACGAGTCTCTGGGCAAAGAAGTGCTCGTGTTGATTCCGAATACGTATCCTAGCACTCCTTCCTTATCGTCACTCTCTCCGGTGGTATCATCCAAGCCCTCCCCGGTCTCCTCAACAATCCCGCTTCGGTCCCCACACTCCTCGCGTCCAACTTGCCCCAAGCTTCGACTTTCTTCTTGACTTACATCACCTTGCAAGGCTTGACCGGCGCCGCAGGAGGAATCTTGCAGATCGTACCCTTGATCTTGTACTACGTCAAGTTGATCATCCTCGGAAGCACGCCCCGCTCGATTTACAAGATCAAGTTTGTATTGAGGAACGTCGCGTGGGGTACCACCTTCCCGAGCGTTAGTGAGTCGAATCTTTGTTCTTTCTGGTCCGAAGATGGTTTTCTGACTGGAGCTATTTCTTTCATCCTTTAAGCTTTGATTGTCGTCATCGCCCTCGTTTATACGCCGTTGCAACCTATCACGGCTGGTCTTGCGTTCGCCACTTTTGCGTTGTTCTACAAGCTCTGGACGTATCTCTTCCTTTACGTCCTTGACCAACCCGCCTCTGGCGATACAGGTGACCCTCATCGGAATCTCCAGCCGAAATGACTGCAGTCTCTGACTATGAGGACTTCATAGGTGGACTGTTCTTCCCCAAGGCTATCAACCACATCTTCGTCGGTCTTTACATCCAACAGGTCTGCCTTGCCGCTCTGTTCTTCTTGTCTCGCAACCAGAATAGAAAAGCGTCGGCCGTTCCCGAGGGTGCTCTCATGATCGTTTTGATCGTCTTCACGTACGTGCCGTTTCGGGATTTGGTCTTCCGATCGTGGGTGACCCTGATTGTTCCCGGGTTGTTTAGTGCCGCCTTCCACTTCGTCCTCAACCAGTCCTACGGCCCGCTCTTGCACTCGTTGCCCCTCACGTTGGCTCACAAGTCTTACGGCATGCCCAGAGAGCGCTCCCTTCCTTCCGGAGAACCCGAGGACGACATGGCTCAGGAGAACGCCGACGCTGATGCCGACGAGGCTGCTGGCGGCAAGAAGCGCGCTGTTGCGATCCACGACACCCGTGGTGGTGGCACCGACGGATTCGACAAGGCCAGGCGGATCGAAGGCGCAGATGACGACAACGACATTCGCCCGATGAGGGAGCCTTCTAAGAACATGCCTACGGACTTCAACCACCCAGCTACTGTTGAGGTAAGTCGTCATAACTAACCATCTAGAGAGTGTGGTTACTGATTGTTGGTCTGTATTTACCAGCCCCAACGCCCAATTTGGATTCCCAGGGACGAGTTTGGACTGGCTGAAGCTGAGGCCAAGGCTATGATGGCGGAAGGTATCGATGTGTCGATGAAGGACGCCGAGATGAACGAGAAGGGCAAGATCAACATCGATGGTCGCCCACCGAATGATATGATCTAAATAAACGATTTCCCTTACTTGGTTTCTCTGTATTAATCTTTGGTTACGTTTTCTTCTCTTTCCTATTCCCCCTTCGAGTTGTCTGCCGTGGTGGGGGTTTCTGTATACCCTACCATATCCCTCTGTTCGGATGTTTAATTTTGTCTTCCGTACGCAATCAAATACGAGCATTACGGTTACATTCAAGTAGCTCTTTCAAGGGTGCTAAATATTCTTGGCTTATTCAAGCCCACATGGCCTTCCATTTTTCGTCGAACTCGCGCTTGGTCAGAACGACTGCACGATACACTTTCCAATCGCCTTCTGTAACTCCCGGCGGTTTTTCCAGGAACGTTGACGTTGCTCCGGGCTCAAGCTCCTTGACGCTCTCTCGATTAGGGTTCTCATCCCAATCATCTGTCTCGTCGTCAGAGTCGGACCCGGTATCAGCGGTGGAATCAGCGGCTGAGGCTTTCAGGTAGTGCTCGAGACCAGTTTGTAGCGTAGCCAACGCCAGTGAGAAATCCTGGAGTGCAAACCAGACATCGCTGATTCGGACTCGGTTGGCTTCGACCAGAGCTTTGACCTAACAACAGTCAAGGATGTGTGAGTTATGTAGAGGTCCGGGAGCGTTACTCGAAGGCGCGTACTTGTCCATGAGTGAAGTAGTCTAGTACATATCCATTGACAACCTGACCATCGAGTCCCAGAAGCTCGTCCAGTCCAGGGATGGAGTTCTTGTCAAGATACAAACCCGCTCTGACGGTGCGGGCAAGATCTGATACAGTCTGAAGAGACGTATCCGTGACGCCTGAGTTAGCAACGAACCAAGACGTCGCTTCCGCTTTGGTAGCCTTTCGCTCCAAGATTGATATGAAGGTGGCTTCTTGTGAGCTCGTAGTATTTGGGATACTCTCCTTGCTTAGGGGAAGGACGTTGTCGGGTAATGATGATAGGTGCTGCTTCGCATAACTCCTCGCATACCCGCGGAACGTCTCTAGGATCCTGAAATAGAGCGGCGAATTAGACTCCGGTGGACCTAAGCAAACGCAAACTCACATGCTGTTGTGGGCCGAAAGAGTTTCGAAAGCCTCCGATGATAGCGGTGGAAGAATAACCTTTGAAGGAGATTTCGGAGGGCGGAGACGCGTCAACGCATTCTTCCCGTGGTATATACGCGGGAGTAGCCGGCGAGCAAAGAGATGAGACAGAAGGGCAACCAGATCCCGCTTCGTTTTGATGGGGTTAAGGTCGATCGAGTCGCACACGCTATGCAAAACGCCGCCCTGAAGGAGCGCCACGAGAGCCAGATTGGAGGGTTCGGTATGGTAGAGATGGGCAACCACCGGGAACAGGATCTTAGAACGCTCCATCAGTGCCTCATCGCAATGTTTCGGTCTTGCAATAAAACTTACAAGGGGCTCGCCGCTGACGCTTAGGAGGTTAGACCGACGAAGGTAGTCGATTGAGAAGCGCAGATGATGAAGAACTTCATCTCGTCCGATATCTGAAGCTAAGCTAAGCTGAGGGAGCCGTAGAACGCTGTTGATAGCGTTCACTGCACTAGAAGCCTGCTGAGATCCGTGAAGAAGACTGCAAAGGCGAAGTGAGAGGGTTGTTGTTAAAGGCATGTTTCCTGACAGAGGCGGAACTTTTGAAGCCATGATCCGATGGATTCGCTCCATCGGAATTCCATAGAATACAACATTGCCCAGCTAGAAACGGTAAAGGTTACCTAAAGGATTTTGTTCGGTTATGACAGCACGTACCAGATCCATTCCTCTCCTACCCGCGCGTCCAGCGCATTGTCGGTAAGTCAAGGCCGTCAAGTAAACGGAGTCTCCAACAAAGACTGATGTTTTGACGGGCATATTGATACCCAATGCCAAGGTGCCAGTTGCGATGACCACTCGAATAAATCCAACCCGGAAGAGACTTGAAAGATCGAAAATGAAGGCGAAGTATAGCAGATGGGCATAGACACTCACCTCTCAATCAAAGTACGGTACTTCCTGTTCATCCCCGCGTGGTGGACAGCTATGCCCAGTTTCAACGCCTCCATAGCCCACCCTTGTACCCCTGCCCATCTAAGATCACCCAAGTCTTCTTCCATCTCGGCCTTTGAGTACCCAGACCATGGTCCGGCGAAAGAGAAGTCCGGTAGAGGTTCATCTGGATCAAACGTCTCCTCCCAGGACTTTGTGTCCCCCGGAACTTCGTCGTTGCGGGGCTTCGATTTCTTCTCCCTTTCGGCTGCACGTAGCCTTTGTTTCGATTCTGCAACCCATACTTCCCATTTTGCGAGCTTTGCCTGCCACTGAGGATTTGATTCCTTCCAAGCTGTCTCCGCGCTCTTGAGCGTCTTCACAAGAAGGCAGGCCATCACCTCACACTCGTGCCGATCAAAGTTGAAGAGAATAGCTTTTGCCAGAGATTAGTCAAGCTCCTTCAATCGAGGGAAAATTCCAACCTGGTAATTGATCACGCTTTTGGAGATCATGGAGCAGATGAATGAGATTGATGTGAATTATCCTTTGGGTCGGGAGATTTTCGCAGAGCTCGTGGTCTTGGGAGAGTGCCTCGCCAATGGGGCGAAGAACGTTTTCATAAGCGTCGTTCTCCTTTGACCATTCACCTAGAAGGGACTTGAGGCTTTCCTCGTAACCTAGCACGTCCTTCTGGGTGAGCATTCGCTGCTGGGAACGAGCAAAGAACGCCTGCGGATCTAGCTTCGCGAGACGTTCTCGCTTCGCTGGTGAATCCTCTGCAACTTGGCACATTGCTTGATAGAGAGTTAAGCAGTCTTTCGACTCCAAAGCCAGGTCCTCTGGAAGGGCACGGCCTCCTGACAGGAGAACCGATATAGGGTGTATGTAGATAGGTTTGACTGTTGCGGGAGGGTTGGTCGATAGACCTTTGAAGTCGATCGGCTCGCGACTCATGGTATAGGCAAACTTGCGTAGATGCGAATATCGATGCTTGTGCTGGATCAGCGCGTACTTGAAGCCGTGTTGGTCTTGGACAGACTCTAGCCATCTACTGAACTCCTCTGGATTCCCTATAGTCGCGCTCAGGCCAACTATTGGGCAGGGAGCAAAGAGCAGAAGTTGTTCCCAAACCGCCCCTCCGTCTTGTTGGCCAATGGTGTGAATCTCGTCAAGAATAATCCATCGGATTCGCGGAACCCATTTGTTGGCAAGAACAGGAGAGAGTAGCATGATGGCCAACATTTCTGGAACGGTTACGAGGATTTGACACTTTTGAGGTTCGTGAACTCGCCAATCCCTCGTATGAGCCGCCCATACAGTGCCTGGACAGTGAAGCAATCAGATATTCAGATGTAGATGTTAATTCAGTACGTTAAATACCTGATTTCAGCGATTTTTCAAAACGTGCGGAAATTTCAGCCACGATCTGATTCACCAACGGCTTTGTCGGGGCAACGTAAACCAAAACGCTATCGTCCGACTCTCGGAGTACTTGCTCCATGGCATAATAAGAGATGAAAGTCTTTCCAGCAGATGTTGGAGCGACCACGAGGACAGATTCCCGCCTGTCCAACCGATCGAGAACCTGCCGCTGCCAGGCGTCTGGAACGAAAGATACTCTCGGGTCAGCTTGACCATCCATGGAGCGATCCATATAGACGCCATAATGCTCCAGTTGAAAGTTTATGGGATGAGTTGGCAGTCGAAGGAATGGATACAACGCAGGTTTCGAAGGGTCTCGGTGTGCAAATCGAACCGTTTGGAATGTTAACGGCTTCTTCGAAGACTCCGAGGTTGAAGAGGACTCTTTGAGAATGTCGAGATCGGCAAGTCCGAGTGTACGAAGCAGAGAGCAAACGGAAGTCCTCGCAGCATCCGATACAACCCCGCTGGCCTGGATCTCTGTAGCGAGTCGCAGGATGGTGACAGAGTATCCCGCTTGGACAGGTGGGTCTCCTCCTCTATCGTCTGCAATCCATTTGCAAACCTCGAGATAAATTCGATAGAGGCACGTTTCAGTCTTTAGCCAGGGATCTTCCATCCGTTTAGCGTTCTTTAGGACACGACTGAGGTATTCCTCTTTACGCTCGGTGGTGGTAAGCTTGTCGATTTGAGCGAGTTGCTGCTTCCACCAAATCTCCGATTCAGAAAGAGTTTTGACGGCCTTTTCATCCTTGATTCGTTGTCGCAGCTTGTCTGCCGAGTTCAACTTTGGTTCCTTCCGCGGTTTAGAGGTCGCCTGGGCTCCAGGGGGATTCGCCCGACGTTGCACCGGTTGCACCTTCTGCGTTGCGATATCTTTGATCGACCGCTTGGTGAGTGGGATTATCATTCGTTGAAGTGGGGTGCCTTTGGCTCCTGTCAAGGTCGTCGCGTGTCGATGGATGTCGCGCATCAAGATCTGTTGGCGCCTCTCTCTCTTTTTTCTCTGCCATTCGAGCTCCTTTGCGCTCAACGGACGATCGTCCTCGCGTCTCTCCCCATATAGCACCAATCTTTTCTCCTGAAACCCTTCTGTGATCTTTCGACGGTTGTGCCAATGCTGATCATCCGTGAAGGTCGTGGTGTTGGTGAACCATCCCGTTCGTTGACTGGCATTATCAGACTCGCCGACGGTGGTTGATGAGCTGCTTGTAACGCCGGAGGTATCCGTGACAGGGATGGACTCGGCGAGTATACGGATGGGCTTGAGGCATTCGTCAAATACGTCATTGTGGAATGGGAGAAGGTCGAGTATAGGTTGATCGCTCGGAGGTGTAGCTGACTGAGCTTCGTCGGATCGCCACCTGCCAAGCGCAGCAGAAAGCGCCGCAGGAGAGGAAAGGAGGCGGCGTGCTTCCTCATGATGTTGAAGAGCGGTCACTACTGACTCTATGTCATTTGCAGGACCGCGGCCAAAAATGATTGCGAATTCCGCATCAGGATTCGGCGTTTGTGTGAAAAACGCGACCATATTGAGGAATATCCGCCCGTCCACGTCAGGGCGACGTTGGCAGCCGTGTTCCGCTAGTCCACCATCCATCGCATCAAATATACTCGGCAAGACGTGGTTGTGCACCTTGGACTCGAGTCTCGGGTGAAGGGTGATCGAGCCTTGTGATCGGTGAACAATGGGAATGTGGGGGAGGACGACCATGTGAAGTAGAAACACTGTGAAAAGAGCATCGTTGGTCGTTTCAGGAGGGCTGGAAAGAAGGTATCGTTCGACAGCCGTCTGAAGCCATGGCTCAACTACGTCTTGGGGGGAGGTTCCGGGCTGTGCACTCGATCGAAGGGGACCGGGTTCCGGGAGGCATTTCAGGGCCTCCTCTCGGCACTGTCGGAGGAGTGGCGCGAGATTGTCGCGGCTCGCCCAAAGGCGGTTTTGCTCGTACACGAAGGAAAGGATCTAGGATTCCAAGTTAGAAAGAAGCAGGAGTTCGGAGGGATCACGCCGAACCGATCACCTTTGAGCCTCTGAACTCAGTCCCGTCCAAAGACACAACAGCAACACCATTTGATATCATGGCGAAGACAAACAACCTCTGCATTATAACTGCACTGACAGTGATTTCAGGGCAGTCTACCGTGGCGAACTGGGAGCCGTCGTTGCAGAGTATGCACATGGGCTATTTCACGAAAATGATTACCGAGTTCAGTCGAAAGAAATTGACCTTTACCTGTTTGGTGTTTACAAAACTCTTCCAGAGGTCATCTGATGGAGCTTTGAAGCTCTTGACGCCAATGGGGAGCCGTTCGAGGTGGGCTTTGAGAACGGTTCGAGCGAGGCGCCTTGACGAGACCACAAAAGAACTCGTGTCTTCACCACCATAAATCGTGAGATCCTCGTTACCTAGAGAGGGAGAGTTTATGAGTCATCAATCTAAGACAGAACAATGGGGAACTCACATTCGAAGAAAACAATCTCGGAGTTGCATCGGCGAGTAACAAACTCTGAAATAAGTTGCTCGACAGACCATACTGCGTGCAAGAGTTGGAAAGAGGAGTCTTGAGAATTTCCCAGAGCCAAAAGCGGGTCATTTAGAGCTTTCTGGATGACGGAGTCTCCTGCGAAATGCCGGTAAAATGAGCGCAAGCCGCTTACTTGTGTGGAATACCGGGAGTACCATCGATGATAAAGAATTCCTTTCCGGCGTAGTCTCCCAAGAGATCCATCCATCTTGGGTTCAGCTTCGAATACCAGGTTGCGTCAAGGTCGTCAAGCAGCTTCCGCACCGTCATCTTTTCTAGTCGACTTTGGAGATCCTAGGTTTCGTCGATGACTGAGGGCGAGTAAAATTTCCTTGATGCAGATCAGGCGTGGGACGCAAGCCAAACTTTAAGTAGCTCAATTCTCGGGCCGGGTGATAGTTTCTTCCGGTGCGAGGGGGAGGGCCTAGAAGTTGCCATCTTGGGCGGAGAAGACCGTAATTCCTGCAGCGCCAATGTCATTGTTGGGGAACCTTCACAACACACCGAAAGACCTCTGGTAAAAGTCAGCGGGATAGTGGTGTAGTGTTTGATCAAGTTTACTATTTCAAAGATATCGTACCCTCGGATTTGATCAAGCAAGGTTATTCCAATGATCGTAAAATCGTCGCTGGAAAAAGCTCCGTCGCACGGTTTCGTTTCGACGATTTCGACCCAAACCAAGGCACGACCGGCAACGTCCATCTCCACTCACCGAATCTGGTCTAAAATACGAGCCGAATTCGCTCCTTTCGTTTCAAACATCTGAATGCGACAGTAGATGGCGGAAGATCCGTATCACGCCGTCAAGGCGGAAATCCAAACGTCTCTGCAGACGGCGTCGACCCTGCGGGCGAGCTACCTTCGTATAGCGAGTACGGCGAGCTCGGATAGCGAAGAGCTTCGATGGGCAGGAAGCGAAGTGAGGCCTCCCAGATCTTTGACCTTGAACAAATGAAGGCTGATCGAATGGTCTTCAGTTAAAGGCCACTTTGGCCGCGTTGGATGCCGACTTGGAGGATCTCGATGAAAGTGTTCGGTGAGGCGTTTTACAACGACACACACACTATAACCCCCGTCAATCTCACTTCCTTCATCTCTCAGAGTACTTGAGGAGACCGGTGGAAGGATATTTGGGATTGAAGACAGCGAAGTGATGTCGCGCAGGAAATATGTCACTTTTGTCAGGGGCGAGATTGAGGTATGCATCCGAGAACTCGAGAGATTAAGTAATCATACTTACTGGCTTCCTTGACTGCTCTGGAAATTGGGAAGGATAGAAAATGAGGGCTGAAGTGGAATCGCGAGTGAGTGCTGCGGCTCGATGACGTTGCCTCCCACATCTGATTGTCCCGGACCCCGACTTTAAACCAGAATCAAACCAAGAACATTCCATACTCTGACGCGGATCATGGCGCTACTCCTGAGGACGATGATCAGGCTGAATGGGCGAGACAGGAACAACAGGTGAGTCCTGGGTCGTTTGAATTCGCCTGAAGTGAATGTCTGATATACTTCTACAAGATGATGATGGAGCATCAAGATTCCATGTTGAGCACTATAGGAGGGACTTTGAGCACTTTAGTGGAGCAGGCGGGTTTGATGGGCCGAGAAATCGGGGAACACAATGAGTGAGTTGCCGGACGTCTCCCATCCAACATCAGTCTCTTTCCATCTCTTTAGTATTCTGAAACTTCGTTTATAGCATGTTGTCTAACCTGGAAGCTGGTGTAGACCGGACACAAAATAAACTCAATGGTGCCATGAAGAAACTGCAAAAGTTGATCCGTGACACCGAAGGTACGATTGATTTGGAGACCGGGAGATGTACCTTATATATTCTGATATCATCAATCGTGTCTTTACAGAAACCAAGTCCGGATGGTGCATTGGCATTCTTATTGTCATCCTGTGTTGCCTGCTTCTGGCCGTCGTACTGTTATAGTCGTGCTTGATGGAATCCCACATGCATGCAGGGATTTTGGGTAGGAATTATGCCTTATTGCCCTTTTTTCTGGATTATCTTAGAGTCACTTCATATGTATCCTATTTCCTATGCTCTCTCATCCCAGCTGTTAGTAGTTCATCGGACTTAACCCAGCCCCCGCACTTGTTTTCGCATTTTCTGACTGGTGGCATGCAAAGTGCGGCCAATGCATGTCAAATTGCAGCGAGTCGCGATCTCACCGTTAAAAACGCCCACATCGGGTCGAGCAGGCTGGAGGCGGGGTTGGCGGGAGCACGTGGGCCCTACGGCTCGCCAGGTTACGGACCTTGGGAACTTCCACCTCACATCACTCCCAAGTTTCCAAAAATCCAACTTCTACCTCGCATTCTCTTGAATCTCGTTCCTACTTCTCTATACCGTCCAGGGCAAGCACCGATCTCGCTTCTCGCGTCCAGGAGGAACGAATACTCATACGTGTTGGCGTGATTGCAGGGGTTCATCACGCGGGCTTTGGACATTAACCTCATCAAAAACACCGGGATCTCACTCTAACTTCTCACTCGTCAAATCACCAGATGCTCATGAAGTCAAGAGCAGTTCAACTCGCCCGGCTCGCTGGCCAGACCAGCCGCACTTCAGCTATCCTGAGGTCGAGCTTAGCCGCTCGAAGGGCGTGAGTTTCGTTTCAACGTCGGAGCTGCCGATGACGTTTTCTCACCTGGGTCCTCTCAACTTCACGCCCACTACGCAACGTCTGCGGATACATCTGTGTGAGATAGTGATGCTCCTCTTATTAATAACTTAAGGAACCAGTTCCACACCTCGCAGCATCTTCTGGGTGAGTGGGCGAGCTGCTTTCTGTTCGAAACACCGTCCGGCTAATTTCGGATTGCAATGCTGACTGCTTTGATTCTCCCTCGCATTCGCGCACTTCAACCACTCAACCTGCTCTGACGAATGTATCGATCAAATAGCCGTTGAGACCGTCAAGGTCCCTCAAATGGCCGAGTCCATCACTGAGGGTACCCTGAAGAGCTGGACCAAGAAGGTCGGCGACTACGTCGAGGCTGACGAAGAGGTTGCAACCATCGAAACCGATAAGGTACGTGGTGGAATTCGGGTCTGCGAGAACGTGCCATGGATCTCACCTTGTATGTTCTAGATCGACGTCTCCGTCAACGCTCCCAAAGCCGGCAAGATCGTCGAACTTTTGTTCGGTGAGGAAGATACCGTCACCGTCGGTTCTGACCTCTTCAAGCTCGAGCCCGGTGAGGGCGGAGCTTCAAAAGGTACCCTATACTCTACTTTTGCGTAGGCTTTCCCAAAAGCGTGCTGACGTGAGCTCGGTTCAATCAATAGCCGCCGAGGCGCCTAAGGAAGAATCCGCACCAAAACCAAAAGAGGAGGAACCCAAGCCTGAACCCAAGGCCGAAACTGCCAAACCTGAACCGCCAAAGGAAACCAAGGCCGCACCTGCTCCCGAGCCAAAGAAGGAAGAGAAGAAGCCTGCTCCTGCTCCGGCTTCAGCTCCTCCCGCTGCTGGTGCCAAGCCACCGGCCGGAAGCCGCGGAGAGACCAGGGTAAGACCCCTTCGCCGTTTGTTACTGCGCGACACACTCTGAAAGGAAATCGCTTGCTGCTTCTAGGTTAAGATGAACCGAATGCGCCAGCGCATCGCGGAGCGTCTCAAGGAGTCCCAGAACGCTGCTGCGTCGTTGACGACCTTCAACGAGATCGACATGACCGAGCTCATGGCTCTCCGCGCCTCCAACAAGGACGACATCTTGAAGAAGACCGGTATCAAGTTGGGCTTTATGTCCGCCTTCGCCAAGGCCAGTTGTTTGGCGTTGCAGGAGATCAAGGCTGCCAATGCCAGCATCGAGAAAGATGAGATTGTCTACAGGTTTGTGACTCTCGCTACCAATCGAACTGTCAAGAACCTTTGTTGACATTGCGCTATCGACCTTAGGGACTACGTTGATCTCAGCGTCGCCGTTGCTACTCCCAAGGGTCTCGTCACGCCCGTCGTGAGAAACTGCGAGGGCATGGAGATGCTGCAGATCGAGCAGGAGATTGCTAACCTTGGCAAGAAGGTTCGAGATATCGCTCAATGACCGAAGTCAATATTGCAGTCTAACGATACCTCGCTCATAGGCTCGTGATGGCAAGCTTACCTTGGAAGACATGGCCGGAGGAACCTTCACCATGTTCGTTACTTCATCAAATCCCCCCTTTTGCTGTTGACTATGCGTTGCTAACTTGGTCCCTGAAGCTCCAACGGTGGTGTCTTCGGAAGCTTGTACGGCACGCCTATCATCAACTTGCCTCAATCTGCCGTGTTGGGTACGGATCATCGTTGAATACCCGTGAAAACGTTGATTTTCTGACCGTTTCATTTCCTTAAAAGGTATGCACGCGATCAAGGAGAAGCCGTACGTCGTCAATGGCAAAATCGAAATCCGTCCCATCATGGTCGTCGCTTTGACCTACGACCATCGTTTGTTGGACGGACGGGAGGCCGTTACCTTCCTCGGTGCGTTTTACTCAATCGATCTTGGCAACTTATAATTTTCTGACTCTCATTCCGTCTATAGTCCGCGTCAAGGAGTACATCGAGCAACCCGGCAAGATGCTCTTGACTCTTCCTCAGTAAACGCTCGTCCACTCTCCATGAGCCACCGGAACATTTTTCGTCGTTACCTTGCCCGGTCGATCCGCATTCTCCCCTTGTATACCGTTCCAAGTAATACTGCCTCTTTTCCTGTGGGCGCCACATCAAAAAACAAAAAATCTATTTCATTTGTTTTTTTTCAATTCTTCGAAATAGGCGAGGCGTGAATCGGAGTCGGCGATGGTACCAGAGCGGATGACTAATAACGTTACAAGATAAACGGCTACGGTTACATGTGGTATAGGTAAAGGTCAGAGATCAAGCGAGGACATAGGCCTGATGAAATCGGAAGGACGGGGGGAATAGCGAGAGCGTGTGTTGAGTGACGGGAATAATCTATAGTTCTAAAAGAGCCATTTGTCTTTAGCTTTGCCGTAGCAAGTGGGCAAAAGGACACGAATCAACCTTTTTGTGCACCAGGCATATGTTTCCTATCATTGTTGAGGAGGCTTGTCAAAAGCTCGATAGTAGCGAGGTTAGTGCGAACACCTGCGACCGGTTCATCCATAGCTCGTCCTTGCGGCCGACCATGGGTATTTCGGGTGGTATATATAGCTACACAGATAGCGGACAGCAGGTCGAAACGACGAATCAGAATCAGATTACAGCAGGATGGAGTCCTCCGAGATACGCACCGAGAGAGACTGCACGAGCAGGAAAGCGACGTAGGCGACGCACGCGACCTTTGCGAGTGCGATGACGAGGTGGTATATCCGCTCGACGAGCCAGATCGTGAAGTAGAAGAGGAGAGCGGTGGCGAGCGGGATCGGGGTGTGGAAGCAGAGGAAGGCGAGCACGCCCGTGATGATGAGCAGTTTCGTTGACATCTATTTACAGGTCGCCGTTCGTGTTCAAGTGTTTGTGGAATCAAGCGTTCCAAATGTTGGCTGGCTGTTGCAGTCCGGTGAGATGTCTCTTAGTGGATGACTTGGTGAGTTGGGGGAGCAAAAGGAGAGAGAGCGAGGTCTCGGGTCGAGTTGTGAGCTATCTTAAAAAAGTTGGAACGGGTTCAGGGTCCAGCTGTGCAGAAGCGCTCGTGTCGTCCGGAGCTTGCCTCGCGTCGCCCCGATCGATCACTCTGGTGAACTTACCCCTCTCTCAGCGTCTGGGTCTCCTTCCGATGGAGACAGAGAGAGGTATGCTGATATCCTATCTCTCTTCTGTCTTGGTTCCTTCGGGTCGGTGCACGAGGTCGAAGGGCGAGGGAAGGGCACGGATCGCGGCGAGATGAAGGTCGGGTAATGCGATGCACCGACCTGTCTGCTTCCTCTCTCTCGAGTCTAGTGGGTATAACACGTTCGCTCTGCGAGAAGAAGAGGAAGGACACGGAGAGGGGAGGGGGATTTGAAAAAACGTTTCCTTATCCAGAACGTTGGAAATGACTGTTTTATCTCTAGGTACGTGCATGTGCCGGAAGAAGGACGCGCCTAATTTCGACGCGCTCTCGCCCATCCTTCGCTACTTATCTCGTCTTCGGGAATTCTCATTCGGCAAGTCCGCGTCTTAGCAAGCGCAGTTATGTAGCCGACCCTTTGACCAAGTCCACGGAGATCTCACAGCGCTGACGGAGAGCTAATCTTTCACTGGGAGCGGCACGACTCCCGACCTCAACACCCCCAGCTTCCCCGGACCACCCAACATCAACAATTCGGACGTAAGTCCGGGTGGAGACTCTGGATAACGAACTACTGCGCTCCAGAGCTTCTCAGCACGAACTTTACTTTTCACTTTCCACACTCTTGGGAGATGGATGCATGCGGGACTCTCCAGGATAAGATAAAGCGGGTCCTTCATCCTCCCCCGCACGTTCACGGTGCCCGTACGGGTTACCCCGGAGACGCGAGGTGCTAAACAAGTCGATGATGTCGGGAATTACGTGATATCTCGCGGCATGATGTCACGGGTGACGTCTTGGTGAACGCCGTCCTTTCCATCTTTAGCCTTGGCCCGTGTCGTTCGAAATAAAAGATGCTTAGCCAAGGCCTGTCCTGTCACTCGCAAGATAGGCAACCATCGATATACGTCTTTGGGACACGATCACGCCATAATGTCAATGGAAAGAAAGGGATTGCAATGAAGCTATCGATAAGTTTATCAAAAGATGAAAGACAAAAAAAGAAGAGGTGAAAGGGGAAAACAGAAAAGAGAGGTATAGATCGAGGACACCCATCGGAGTTAAGGAATATACAATCGACTCAAAACCAGGAGCAGAGATAAACGAGTAACCCATCCATCAGACCCTTAGGACGAGCTCGTGGTAGCAGCCTCGGCTTCAGCCTGAACCTGCTCGGCACCTTCCTTCACCTCCTCCTTCACCTCCTTGCTCTTCCCGACGTACTTGTCGACGTACGCCTGGATCGTCGCCGTCGTCTGCTTCAAGATCGGCTGGACCTTCTCCTGCACGTGATCCCCGACTTTCGCCAACTTGTCTCCGACGGGTAAGTCGGGCGAGCGTACGATGCCGCTGATCTCGTGGAAGGAGGACTCGATCTCGGAGCGCAGAGGCGCGAGTTGTGTTTGAATGTTCTTCGGAAGGGAGAGAGTGGCTGCCTGTATGTATGAAGGGTGCGGTGTTAGCAAGCGGGAAAGTATGAGAGGCGGGTCTGAGACGAACCTGAATCTTCTCGAGCTCAGAGAGGATGTTGCTCGTGTAGACGTTGGCTTGGTTCCGAGTCTCGGTCACGAGCTCGATGGATTTGTCCTTGGTGGTGAGGTAGGACCGGGCGAGGCTCTCGTTGAGGTAGTGTAGACGTTCTGTTGCGGATTGACTGTGCCGAGGGAATGGTTAGCAAAAGGGTCGAGTGAAGAAGGACGGAAGGGGTAAAGTCAGATAAGCCACGTCTCGTGCCGAAGGCTCCGACGCGGGTCGAGCTCTCGAGCGCATGGCATAGAAGAGAACCTAGGTTTTACAAGGGGTGGCATTCCGGAAAAGGGGAAAGGGAGGGAGGAGGGGAGGAAGACCGAGCGCCTGGAACACACATGCATGCGGAAAGTGCCCAAAGAAATAAAAACTCACATGTAAACGTTCTGAGTCTGGAGGTTCTTCAACTGCTCGCCCGAGAGAACGAAGATTTGGTTCTTGACGTCCACGGAGAGGTGGTACAGCCGGCCGACTTGCGTGGTCGTGTCGGAGTCGCTCAGGGAGGACGAGGACGCCTCTGGGGAGGAGGGTTGAGATGATGTCGGAGTGCCAAGGGTGTTGTGTACGGCCGCTTCGATGCGGTCGACGATGGGAGTGAGGCTCTGTTAGATGGTCGGAACGTCATAGATAAGGAAATGAGTGAACGAATAAGGGGGGAGGGCGCGGAAGGAAGGGGGCAACACAATCAGCGTCAGTCTAAATCGCAACGTTTCGCCGCATGTCTCTCGAACGACGCACCGAATCGACACCGTTCGCGAGCCCGTAGACCGGCTTCGTCACCGCGTTCACGGCGCTGTCTTTCCTCGTCTTGATGCCTTGCACGACGTCCTCGGTCTTGACGGTGAACGGGGCGGGGAACTTGGCCTGGGCGGCGTCGAGCCCCTTGAGGGCGTACCCATCGGCGGAGACGATGAGGGGTGCCAAGCGGACTTGCAGAGGCGCGGAGAGGGAGTACGCGGAGGTGGTGAGGGCTTGACCGTACCCGTAGGCCGTCGGGACGTATGTGGTGAGGGTCTGGTGGAGGGTGGACAAGGAGTCGTGCACGATGGGGATGGCAGCGAGCTTGTCGATGGACTTGATCTCGGGAGGGGACTGAACGTCTGCGGACATCGTTAATTTAACGTGCGATGAGGGGAGGTGGTGGAAAGGGAGATAGGTTTTGCGTTGTGTCTCCGGGGATGATGCCCTTTTTGAGGAGATTGGGATGGGGAGGGGAGGGTGGTGAAATGAGGGGCTACACGCGGGAAAGCACGTGAAAAAGTGAGCAAGGGGAGGCGCAGACGAGATTGTGATGGGTCTCCTCCACCCGCTTGCGTTTTTTCAACCTATGCATCGCTCTCCGCTGGGGTCTCCAGACCATACGATGTAGGTACCCACCTGCGCTTAGCTGTGCATGTGATTATCGCATCCCTCTTCACCTTCGACATCTCTTCGGTTCGAAATCGGAATGCAAGCGATGTTTACATGTAGGGTCATGAATATGACTTTTTTACATCCGAAGATGACCCACTTTGAGCGACTTTGTTGTGTCGATCCCTTTTGCCAGAGTACCTGAACAGTACTTTTCCTCGTGCCTTCAGGCGTTATTAATTATCAGACGGGTCTCACATGGATCGTATCTCCACCGCCACGTAACGCCATCAACAAACGACATCCGCACTGAGTGAATGCACGTTCCTACATCAACAAGCTACGTTGATCTGAACAGGACACTTGCACGTGCCAATCAATTTATTCTATTTGGGGGGGAAGGCCGTCCCACAATCATCCGCACCCCAATCAGGCAAGTGCTGCGAGCTCACCTTCATCATCATCACGAAACTTTCTCGGAATGCTCTCGAATCAGCTACACATTTCAGATAAAGCAAAATGAAATCCCGCAACACACCCGCGGATGGTTTTCGCCGCCGGCGCCTTCTCCACACTCTCTCCTCCGCATTCCTCTCGTTATCCCAGCCGTACACACCGTCACCCCGGCCCGACCCAATCCCGCTCCTCCCCCCAGTGAAGTGTAAGCGAGAGGTTTGGAGCGATAATTTTTTTTTGCACTGGACGCCGTAGCGAACTCCCCCAAGAGAGGTCAGCGCAGCTTGGCTCTGCTGCTTGGTGGCGCCGGAAAGCGCTGCTGCGCAGTCGGTTGGGAGAGCGGGAGTTGCCGAATACGCGCATTTGGCTAACGGCAAGCCTCGATCCGGAGTGCGCTGAACGTAGGAACCGAAGCTGCGCGGCACCCGAGATCCACAGATTGCTGACGTGGACGTTCTCTTCGGTAGTAGGTAGGAACGGAACGGGGGGTTGGGTTTGACAGGCGAAGGAAATTCACGGGATTGCTTTACTTCCTTGGTATTGAAATGCCAAGGCCGAAGAGAAGGGAAGCGCAAGGCATTACATCACGAGCGTTTATCTCGTGCTCTTTATACCTTCCTTTATATATTTGAAGCCGCGAAACCGGCTATATTCGTTCAGATATCCCATTTCCTTAGCTTGGACGTGCGATGGGTACTCGCTCAGATCAAGACCGCTTTGATTTACGACCGCCGTTACTATTAAAGCTTACGTCAAACTGCGGCGGGTTCCCCGATGGCCTAGCTAGGCGCGTGCGGAGAGTCACTCTTTGTTTCGCCCTCATAATCCTTGCTCGTTTTGGCGCTTCCGTTCACTCAGAAGACAGAGACCTTCAGTACGTGTTTAAGCATTTGAAAGAACCCTAGATGGTGTTCACCGTCTCGGATCGGTCCTTCTTTGGTACGTGACCGTCAGTTTGCCTTGGCTTTGATGTACTGACGGCGAGCCACGAGTGCCGCAAAGGAGATATCCATGACTTTGAGCTATCGGCTTTACGAAATGGTGGCGGACGGTGTTTCCTAGAAGGTTTGGAAGGGTTTGACATGGAGGGTTGGCATGGAGGGTTGACATCGCCGTTGCAAAATAACCAGCCCTATCCATTGCTCTGCAAGCTCTCTCTCCCCTCCTCAAAAGACGAGAAAATGACCGAAGACCACCTTCAAGTCAATACCGAAGCCAGCTACGCCAACGCCCTCTCCACGCTCATCCTCTGCTCCCTCAACGACCCACCGTCCGGCACGGCGGACCAACTCGCTCGCGTGGACGATTTCGTCGTCAGAGCGCTCCTCGAGTCCAAGTACAGCGGAAAGCGCAAGCGCGGGACCGACGTACCCAAGTTCGACGCGGCCAGGAAGATCCCGACTGAGATGAGCTTGCAGGTCGCGAGAGAGTGGGCCAAGGCGAATAAAAGTCAACCTCTGAGCGCCTGGGTCGACGGTGCCGAGCGCGTATGGAGAGACGTCGTTGCAAGAGACTTTAGTGAGGAGGGAGAGGTTTCTGACGGGAAGCTCTCCCCGGACGACCGGCTTCTTTTCACCAAGTGAGAGACGGTGGACCAGGCAGAATACCTCCCTCCACCATCACTGACGTTTCGTCGACTTAGTCTGTTGATGAGATACACACTCGCATACCATCACCAGTCGAGTGTGAGGATTCGTGTTCTGAGCAGCTCTTCAAGGGGCGAGCGACGGATGGAAGCCCGCAAAGTCCTCTCGAAAGGCGACTTGATCCTTGAAGCCACTGGTATCGAGTCCTTTGGAGGCGTGTTAGGAGAAGAAGGAGAAGAAACCCCTCCTCTCCTGGTCGGCCCGATTCGGTGGGTTTCTCGATGTTGTTTCCCGAACTGCGAGGTGGCGTCCTTGGTTCAATGGCCCTATGTACGATCGGAATGTTAACTCTTCCGCTTTTCGGAGTAGATGTTGAGCCTAACGGACGCTGAGAGCACCAGCTCCTATAGCGGTCCATATTTGACGATCTACGCCCTTGAGGTTATCCGGGATATTGGAATCGGAGAGGACATCACGGTCGCGTTCACCGAGCTGGACCGTCCCACTAATTGCACGTGCTCAACCTGCTCTCCGTCAACTTCCAGAGGCTTAGACTTAGAACTGCCGGCTGAGAAAGACACTACTGTGATGAACCAAGCTTCAGACATCATGAGCGAAGTCACCGTCGTGGGGAGTGAGGAGACGTCGAAGCCGGCTAGGAAGAGAAGGAGAATATGGCGTTCTGCGAAGAAACTTCGTCCGGATAGCGAAGTAGATCCCCTCGCATAGAAATTGTTTGAATGACAATATTCCGAGTGTGCGAAGCAAACGAAACGGGCCAAAAAGTCTGATCGTGTCTATTTCCCGATGCAGCAAGGCTATACATAGATCTGATGGGCCCGACTTTAACTGCAGGAATCAATGGGTTAAAAGTAACGGTTCGTCTGCACGTTCTCGAACTCAGAAGGTATTGGTCCCGCCCAGGAAACCCCCAAATCAATGGCATTACAAGCCGCGGGACTCTGAGCATAGACGAATTTTTCTGTGAAGCATAGGCAGCTTACGAAATCTAGATCCACTGGGTTGAGGCGTTGTGCTTTGCCCGGGGGAGTTGGCCAGGTGGCGTGTGAGTTTGGACTACGGCTGACGGGTCGGACGCGTTTGATGGTACGAACATTCAACCAGAACCTCGTGACACCCTCCGCCATTAACCGCAAGTCTCAAAATCCGTCTTTACCTATGAAGGAGCCAACTAATCGCTTGCACGAGGAACGCGAATCCAATCAAGTTCGACCCTTCAGGTATAAACCGAACAACATCAGGCGCTTCAAGAGTCCCAAGGGTTTCCTATCCTTTTTACAAGTCGACGAGAAAATCCTCCCATCCGATACTCCCTCATCAAAAGACGCAGTATTTAGCTCGAGCAACTTTCTTATGGCGGTGAACACTCTGTCTAAGCTAATTAGAGCAAATCGTATGTCTTTCCGCTCCCTTCTTCCATTTCTTCTTCGCTAATTACCTGGTCTCTAGATTATCAAAAATCCCCTACCATTCTGTTTAAAAAGACAGAAAGCGTTGCTCCCGGCGGCCATGCCATCGAGACTCAGTGCGCGCCCGATTTTGTGGCCGCGTTCGAGAACCATTTCGTTGACAAAACACCGCTCTGGCCGTACATCCGGCTTGTCGGTGGAATCGTATCCCGAGGAGAACCTAAGGATTACCAAAAGGGGCAAGCAATCTCATACCTGCATCACCTCCTCCTTGCTCGCCCTGATCTCTACGTCGTGCAAGGAATGCTTACTTCTCCAGCCGGAGTCGTGTTTTTCCTCGGGATTTGGTGTAAGCAGCCTAGCGGTCGGTTGGAACAGCAAGAAGCTGCTGTACCAACTCATGACTGCTTTTATCCATCGCCTGTACAACCCGGGAGATTTTGCGGATCCGTCGTATCAGATTAGCGGGGAACCCGAGCAGAAGCATGTCAAATACACCATCACCATTACCGTCGACTCTGAAGGGCAACATCAACAGATTGCCTGCCCTGATTTTCTCCCAGTGTATGCCAGCAAGCCTTTTGCGGCCCGCACCCATGTCTTTGTAAATACGCAGTCGACGGTCAAGATCAGCGGGAATGAGCTGAGGGTGCTCAAAGATCAATACTGCGAAAAGGGAGCCAGGTTCACTGAAAAATCGATCCTCGACAAGGTTCACCAAGACGGGAATGTACCAGGTGTTGTCAGCGCCGTTTATCATACGGTAAAGCAGCTTCCCTACCACATTGGAGGACGCAGGAAGGAGCAACACCGTCTTGGAATGACGCAGTGTGGCTTATCCTTCATGGCCATTCCTACCGTGAAGGCAATGCTTGAAATTTCATACGATATCCTTGAAGGTAGTAGAGTCATGTCTAATGAAAGCGACATTCACTGAATTAACCTGAATCAACCTTTAGTGATAAGGTTCCTGAGGGTGCATCGTAACCTTCTTCATCGGCATATCAGCAAAGGGAATGTAATGTGGATGGAGCTACCAGACGATCGAACTTCGCCAATTGCCAACACAAGAGAGCCTGTTGAATCGCCTGTATTTATCAGATATCTCCTTGAAGAAAGGTTCGTCTCCGTCATTCTGTTACAATCAGAAAATTCTCATGGAAGTGATATACAGCAAGAATCCTCGAGAAACCTCGGCTGTCCTCGTTGATTTCAACCTTGCCGAAGAGCTCGAACCGAGTAAAAGGGGCGAACAGGTGTCTCGAGCGGTAAGTATCATCTTATACATATAACCCAGATGAGATGCATTTTGAATCGTTATGTTCAAGGGGACACCCGTATTCATCGCTCGTGCCGTTCAAATGGGGGAACCACTGCCGTTTCCTGACGACGGTTTGACATTACGTCCAATCGCCGAGAGTCCAACACAGTATGCCGAAGCACACCCAGACAGAGCGCACAGATTTAAGTGTAATCCGGATTACGACAATCTTCCCATCCCAAAACCGTCCGAGAATTCAGAACGTGCGGCCAAGTTCCAATGGAGGCATGAGCTTGATCACGATGTGGAGTCCGTCTTCTGGCTCATGCTGTACTGGGCTATATGTGCGCAACCTAAGGAGTGCAGAGACGGCGCCGAGGAACGGGAGGACGACTCCGAGGATTGTGAGGATGACGCCGAGGAATGGGAGGATAGCGATGAGGAAGATGGGCATAACACTTACGAAAAGACAGGAGTCTCCGGATCCCGCTATTCCGCAACTTCTTCCGACTTGTACGAGAAGGAACCTGTGTCCAGCACCGACCTTGACCAGAAAAACAGCAGAAAAGTCGACGTCGCGATTTGGGCCCTTCTAACTGGAAACCCTTCTAGACGTTCAGCCCTGGTTCAGATCCTGGATGGCTCGAAACTAGCGTGCAACACTCTCCATTCTGCCTTCGAGCCTCTCATGGGATTGCTCGGCGACCTCGCCCATGTCTTACGGCTCGACCAGCTGTGGCTCAACCCTGAGGATCCGGGAAAACACGAGGAGTACATTATCGAAGTCTACCAGCGATTGATACTCCAGTTCATCCTCAACAATCGCGCCGCAGCCTTCATGAAGCTAGAAGTATCCGGCGGACCCCGTGCGCTCGACGGGTCGTGGCTAGACTCGAGTCTAAACCACGACGGAGTCAACATCAGTCGAAGGAAGACCGCTGAGCATCGACGGAATTCTTCGCAAGGTGCCAGCCAGCACATTAGTCTATCCGTGGCCGAGGAACCGGAGATAGCCTCCGAGGTACGTACTGATCCACCTGTGTCGCTATGAGTCCCCTCATTATACTACTAGGACGATCAGTTCGAGTTTAACTCCAAAGCTGGGAGAAAACAGGCTCCAGCTGACCAAAGCACAACGAAGAAGGGGCACGAGGCCTTGGTTCGTCATCTCTTCACGTGCACGCGCTCTCGTTCTACAACTTTGGCCACACTGTTCTTAGGCCGCGAAATCCCAAGCTGAAAAGTTGTCGAATGAGCTCCAGATATTTTAAATCGACCCAAGCATCTCGAGGACGGCCAGAGCGATCTTGAGGTCAACAGCGAGCACAGCAGTCATTTCAATCAGAAGATCAAAAACTATTTACAAGGCGTTGAATACACTCGGAATGAAGCAATGGAGGTGGCTGCTTCAGTCGTAGTTGGAAACACTTGCTATGCTTTCGCGAGCCTGAGATCTCCACAAGCTTCGGGACGCATAAGCAGTTAGAAAGTGAAGACAGGACCCGACATCGGGTAAAGCGCTCAGGCGTGACCTTCTGCGAGTGCATCAACTTGGTGGTGTAGTTCAATGGTCAGAACTCTTTGTATCGGCCTCGCAACCGCAACCTCAACCTCAACCAGCAAACAGTCTAATGCACGCGTGTTCGGGAAGGAGACGGAGTATTTCGCGTCAATGATCACCAGCTTTAAGCTTCCGTGTGTTAGTCAGTACCAGATGGTTCGGCAAACGTGGTCGCCTCCGTGAGTAAGCTCCTCCTCTGCTATCCGAACGAACTAGCACTCCCAGATCGTATATTCTCGGCCCAAATGAACATAGAGCCTATTCATGATAATTTTCCCCAACATCTCCATATCAATTCTGAGACATGATGTACGTATGATAGGAAACGTGTGGCTCTAATCGCGATATCGGTGACGCCCTCACCCCTTGAGCATCCGTTTGTTCAGGCGCTGTGTGCACAATCCCCTGGCTTTCCGCGCTCTCAGAAAGACGTATTCCGACAGATAATCTCATCTAAAGACGGGTCCTCTAAGACAGGTTTCTCCTGGGTGCTGGAATCGTCAGTCTCGTCCGGAATTCCAGCTCCTGAAAACGCGAAGTCGGAAGGATTATCAATTAATAGTTTTCATACAAAGACGAAAAATATATTTGCTAACGCGATCTAGCCGTCTCCCCATAGTGTCAACAACAGCTGTAAACCAGACGTTACCAGGGCTCACCGCGAGGAGGTACGCGTTCGTTAAGCCCTAAAAGCAAGCTACGCAGTAATATCTACCCTCTCCAACTTCAACTCGCGTGTATTCCAGCCGGTCATTCCGGTCGCTAATTTGATCCGGTCATCCAGTTAACGACACCTTTACGGTTAACCATGAAGCGAACACAACTCCCACTGTATCTCGTTCGCCCGGGTACGATGGCAGCATTAAGTTCCTAAGCTCTGCCTGGGGGTTGTCAACGGCCACGACGAGAGACATTAGTTAACATGAGTCTGAGAGGATAAGGGAGATCATCTCACCCAGCCTCCCAGGTCGTGCCGCTGGGAGCTTGTACGCAAGACAGCCCGAACGTCAAGGCAAGCTCAACGCCGGGCTTGACGGGCATGCCAGTGACTGAATCATGTTTGAACCGTCGCAACCAATTGTACATGTCGCGAACTCCACTTAACGCGGAGAAGGAAACACTCCCAGTTTTGTTGACCGTGACGGCGCAGGGACCCGACGACCTGCCTTTTGAACCATCGTACGACGTTTCGTTGGGATCCTTCAAGTCTTGAGAGAGCTGAGGGAAAGGTTTGAGGGAGAATCTCTCCCCTAAATACATTGTCAGCGCGGGCAGACATTGTTGCCGAATCTGCCATGCATGACAGGGGGGAGGCGGAAACGGGTGCAACTTTTCCTTCCGTATCCGACGGTTGCCCCTCAAATCAGGGAATCACGCGCGAGGGGCCGTATCCTTAGGGTGTCGCATTTAAACATGTTTGGATCAACAATTGAATGTAAGAGTTTGCCGATTGCTGCGAGGGAGTGACCCCTTGGCCTCTGAATATTATTTGTAGTTTCTTTCGAATCCTTTGCGGTGTATGACCTCAAGCCAATGTACCGGACGTCGTTGAAATCAAATAAAAATAAGTTTTTTGTGGTCTAAATGCTTTGCTATCTGATTAGTAATGTTTAAACCGCCTGCTGATGAATTTCCATCGAACATCGTTCGCTCTCCTCGCCGTACGCAGTACCGCCGGGTGATGCCGCGATCGACTTACCTTATGTAGTTTGACCTGTCCCTCAGCCCGATGACGATTGGTTGCGTCACATTTGGAAGGCCAAGACTTTCGAGTCTATTCTTGGCAACCTCTTTCTCTCTCAAAGACGTCGCGCCATTCAGCGACCATGCATCTGTAGCAGAGCACGAACACGAATCAAGGTATGTATTAGCGGGTACGGACGTAGTCGTATATGTATATCCAGGCGCACTACATCTTGGAAAGAAGCAAACCGATCACAACATAAGCGATGGTCAAGGGCGGAGTGAAAATACAATAAGACCAGAAGATTGTCTTGCTGATCAACCGTTCGAACGCGTCTCCGGAAGCAGCTTGCGTGATCTGAGCAAAGGGGAAGCGAGAAAGGTCAGACGAAGAGGACAAAGGCCTCGGAGCAAGTTACGCACCTGCGCTAAAGTCAACGCCGGAGGGGACGAAACGAGGAGGACCATCGAAACGACGAACACAGGACTAAGCGAGATTCAATAACAATCAGTTTCTTCCCCCGCAGCCGAAGCAAGACTGAGACTCACTCATCCGTAACCCTCTGCAGATCCCAATACGCCAACGCTGCTATGGCTGGTAAAACCAACGCAGGAGCCAAGAGCATCCTCGACACGATCGCCACAAACACGGTCCTCTTCTCCCCTTTCCTCTGCAACTTCTCCCTTCTCTCCTTCTTGCTAGGCGAGTTGAGCTTCTTGTATCCTCCAACGCGCATCTTGATCGCTTCTCGGATGTTATCCGTCAACGTCGCGATGCTCAGTTCCGACGAGCTCCAATGCGACCCGCTTCGTCTCCTCGAATCCAACCCGTCTACATGTCCATTCTCACCACGTTGCATGTCCGCCGCGTGAGGGTGAACCAACGCTGGAGTCAAGCCTGCATTCTCCTCCGCCGGCGGTGGAGTGTAGAAGTACGCTCCAAGGACGACCAACGTAACGGGGATGGAACAATTTCCGGCAGCGACCAACGCTCCCTTCACCGGTTGCATGTGATTCTGCAAAGCGTGTTGGAATGGCTTCACGCACGCCACGACCAGCGACAACAGTGCCGCCCACATCGGAACCGTCATGAACTCCGCAAAGCCTTCCCAAAGTGCCCACAACTTGTTCTTGGCGCGGCGGTACAGAGACTCCCAGCGGCTCGAGGACGGCGCGGTGATGCCGTTGTTCCCGCGTGGTAAGCCGCCCCACTCGTCGTTGAGGTCGGCGATCGGGTCGGGGGACTCCTGTCCGGGTGTAGGTTGAGGGGTCGCGGCGGCGAACGTCTTGGCGAGGTCGACGCGAGAGCGAGTTGGCGTGTTGGGGAACGAGTAGAAGAAGGACGGCCGGCGTTCTTGCGTGGGACGACGAGAGAGAGCGGGCGAGCGAGGCGGAGGGGCGGTGATGGTGGTGGGCGGCACTGGAGAGCCATCCGAGTCGCTGTGAAGCTCCCGGATGTTGGCGTGCGTGAACGCAGCTTCGACGAGAGAGGGGGTTAAGGGAGTTCGCTCGTCGTCTTCGTCACCCGGCAAGTTGAACGTTACGGAGTGGCGGACTCGGTCTTCCGATGGGGTGATGTCTGCGTCCGAGTCGGACTCGAGGACGTCCGGTAAAACTTCGTCGTCGGCTTGGGCGAGAAGGTGGACACCGTACGACCAGCGGAGCTACGTTCGAATAGAGTTGCAAGGTTAGCATACGGCATGCAATACTCGAGGAAAGACAGGCTGGCCTCAAGCCACTTCTGAGGTAATATAGACTTACCATCATCCCAAGTGTGGAATACAACACGAGATAAGATAAGGCACGACCAAGCATAGAGTCTTTGTTGTCGTCCTTGCCCCATTTGAGACCTTGGACCGTGATGACTAGACTTTGCATCCTGTTGTTGCGTGACGAGGGAGAGGTTTGTTCAGCGATTCATCGTTTTTGCCGAGATCTAACTCGAACTCCTTACAGGGCGATTGGAAGCGAGTTAGAGTTGTTAAACATAGCGGCCGCGATAGCAAAGTTCCTATTGGACATTCAACATTCGTGAGCTCCGACGTGCCATGTGGCGCTGCTGCTCTGGCTACCTTTGTGTACGCTTTAGCCTGAACGCCACACTGAGTAGCCATGCCACCGCAGCGGAGACGCCGGTGACAACGACAACTATATGAAATAAGTTCGCCGTTAGTTATTGGCATGATGATTTGGAGTTTCACGATACTCACAGAATATCGGAATGATCCAAAGCTCTGTTTGGTAGGGGGATGACATGCGCCCAGGACGCCAAGTCCAACCGTTAGCCAATTCTGCGCATGGCAGCCACACAAACGCCCCCACTCACCTTTGAGTTTCTGAGGAGACAAGGAAAACGCGACTTTGGAGAATAGGAGCGAAGGAGTGAATAGGGAGACGTTGATGCGGTTGAGTTGCTGAGGGTCGTGTGTAAGGGGGTCCTCGTTAACCATATCGTCCCGCAGTCCGACATCTGCCCTCCCTTACCTTCTGAGTTTTCTTGTCGATGATCCCTCGTCGAGCAAGAAGCCTGTCATTAGGATAGATCGTTAATGCCAAGCTTGTCAATACGATTGTTGAGTATTACCATCCGCAAAAGCATAGAAGGAAGACTTCTAATATGGACTGGACCCAAGAGTCGGGAAATGAGCAAAACGGCCCGCCAACGCAGCACTCCAGATTTCAGAACCACATACAGCGAACACCGTCCACAGCAGCGGCCCAATGGGTGTCTGGTCTCCCGAGGGCGAGGAAAAGTCGAGCTCGTCCGACCGCTGGTGTGACGAAGCGAGCCAGAACATGGATGGGGTCGAACCAGCTGAGAGCATTGTGGGTTCACGGTGCTCTCTTGGGGTTGAGCGATGAGATTTGGTGTATTAGTAGCAGCTACGCGTCTAGCGTGACTCTGAGATGCTTGGGTAGTTATTACAGTAGATGATTGGAGGGAGAGTGAAGTCGAGGGAGTTGGTGGTGAAAGAGCGAACAGCGTCAGAAATCGTCATCGACTAAGGGACTGCCATTTGGAACGTGCGTCCCTCCCCGAGAAATTTCCCCCTCTTATCTCCGGACTTAACGGCATTTGATCCGTTTCTTATCAGATAACTCCCCCTCTTCAACCAAAGATCTCCTTCGGACTTCTTCGGTGATTTGGGCACGCGACCTACTGGGTTGAGATTGTACGAGCATGTTCGCAGCTGTAACTAATGTGATGGGCCGGCTTTTCTTGTTTTACAATTGAATATGATAGTAGTTGACTTGTCCTACAATCGTCTCCCTGTCTAATAGATAGAATCTTACACTCGGATACCAATAATACAAACAGTGAACGAAAAGGGAAGAGAAAGGAGACAAAAAAAACCAAACCCTGTGTACACCTCACATGATCGTACATCCGCTGAGCCCGGCCCCGCAACACACCTGCAGAGTAGCCCCAAAAAGCCCCGACGCAGCGCCCTTTACTACTGCCTCTGCGAATCTTTGATCCATACTTATTGATTGACGGTGCTCAAAGCGACCACTGGCACATCCGCAACAGCAACTGCAACACTTCTGCCCGTCGCAATCGCCATTCGGCCGAGGATTTGGTCGGTGGAACGGGATTGACGGAGGAGAGACCCGTTCGTAGGCCTTACTCGGGTACACGATGGGTTGATTGATTATTGGAGACTGCTGCGGCAAGTAAGGCAGTGAAGGGTTCGGACGAAATGAGGCCCCTTGACTTTTGCCTCCCGCCAGGAGAGCCGAACCAGGCTTGGTCGGAGCTTGAAATGTCGGTTCAGAATGATATTTTTTCAGTCGAGTTGGAGTCCTATGAATGTTGGAGGACGAAACCAAGTGAATTTTGAGCTTGGCTTGCCATTCGTCTGGAACGCGATACTGGATCGTCCCGTCTTTGGTCTCGAGAACGTAAATCGCCGTCGTGGTCGGCGCGATGACGACGTTCTATGACGACCATTCAACGCTCAGCTGCCGTAGTTCTGAGCTGGAGAAGGCCCTTACCTTCAAATTGCACTTTTCCTTCATCAGTTTCTCTCCAAGCGAACCTTCGATTCTGTCCCACTGAACAGGCTTGCCGCTCGGTCCGATAATCCACGACCCGCTCATCCCTACAGCAGCAAAGTCGACTTTCTCAGAGCGCAAACTGCTCAAAGTCTCTGCTAGGGACCTTGGTATCCGGCCGAAACGTGCTTCATACAATGTGTTGGACTGTACGAAGGATCGAATACCCCAGACGGTACCTCCCCCACCGAATTGGATTTGCTTGACTGAAGTACCTTGAAAGTCGATGTTCAGCTCTTCCCAAAGGCCCGACGAGCTCTCTGATTCCAAGCAAATCAGATAAAATAGCAAGAGGAAAATCAGCTATCAGCTCTGATAGAGAGCAAAGCCCAAGCCAACCCACCGATCTTCAAATCGCTACCGTTCCTCCACAAGAGATAGAATTTCCCCTCAGGACCCAAAGAAAAGTCCAACACGCCCTCTGCGGCATTCTTTCTCTCTACGATCCGACGTAAATCTCCTGGCAAGTTGTACCCTTCGATTCCTTTCTTGGAGCGGACCAGAAAGTTCGGCTGGCCTCTGTACTCCCCGAAGGAGATCTGATACGGTGACCGAGGCTCCACAGAATGCTTAGGAGGCTGTGGGACGATGCACTTATCGTCGGGCGGGCGCCGCGAACGAGTGGAACGGGTGTGTCTTTTGGATGTCACGCGTCGAATTGCTGTGTATAGACTTGCTTTTCAGTTGCTGTGCAAGGGGAGAAGGGTGGTTACTTACGAGATGAAAGAGGAGGGGACTTGACAACGGTAAGCTCCGATGAGCAAGTCGTACTGCAGAACCTGGAGTCCTTTTCTCGAGGGAGGATGCCGCATCGCTTACAAGGCTTGGCGATCCCGATCTGCACCGCTGCTCTATCGATCAAAACAGGATGTGAGCCAAGTGATCGAGCGAGAGAAAATAATACGAGCTGACTTTCGATGAAGCTGCGTGCAATACGGAGACCCGTCTTCGGACCTCTCCTTGCAAGCCGGGATGCTACATTGCCTTCGACATGCTTTGGAGCAGAATTGGTAGAGCGTTCGACGGCGATGTGTTCTGCATTTCTAATGTCCAAAGAGGGTCCAATGAGTATCATGTGCAAGTGAGTAGCGGAAGGTTCGATCTTCCCGCCTCGGTACTTACTTTGCAGAGGGAGCCAGAGCGAGATGGGCGTTGCTGGTCTTGCGACTTCTCGGGCAAGATCATCTCCCTTCTTTCACAGAGAGTCTTGTTTCAGATTGACGGCCAAGAGGGAAAGAGTGTGGTTACAGAGTGTTGGCAGGGGGGAATGCAGCGAGGGGGGTAGTTAAAGGACTTGCAATTGGTTGGGGCCGAGAGGGGACAAATCAAGTCACGCTAATGTCACGGTGGCAGGGCGCGTCGTGACCCAGTCCGCATCTCGTTTCGGCTTAGTGAGAAGGATGCGGTGAGCGACGGTTCGATGGGTCTGGAGGACGAGTCTCCACTATCTGCACAGGAAAAAGAAAAGATTTAGGCTGGGCAGTCGGTGTCCATACCATCTAACTCCGCACCACCAACAAGCTAGCCGGCCCCGCCGAGAGAATGGACTTTCACCCTCAGGCCGCATTCCTGACCGCCGGGTTGACTTCACTTGTCCGGGCATCGAGACAACGTTCTCCCCGTGTTAACAGCACTGGACCCGTGACCTGGCTTGCGGTCCGCAGTCGAGTAACAGCAATCGATGTAGGGTTTTGCAATGATGGTCACAGAGCTAAACAAGGGATGCAAGCAGGACGAAAGGCGAGGCTTGACGAAGTAGTGGCGATTGTCTTGCAGTAGGTCACCAACGTTGAAGAGTCTGGGATGTTGTCCTGGATCACGCCGATATCGACTCTATTCAAAATGGTCATCCTTGATCACTTTAAATCTTCGATCACTGAATAGACTGGTGTACCCACTTGCTTACTTGCTAGCTCGATTGAGTATTCGAACAATGCCAACTTAAAGACTGAATTTGAACAGAGTAGGTAAGGCACGTGATCTGCGTTAGTGACGTCACTCGTTCCGTCAGTGTTGACACTTGTTGAGCTGTCTCTCCTACCTTCCATGTCGCTTTTGACACTGTTCGAGCTCCTTACAGCGGGAGGCTGGCCAAATTAATGTCACCTCAGGTTTGAAGAAAGTATTAGCATTCCTGTTGAAAAATAGATTATTAAGGGTGCGCTTATGTTGTATTCAGCGAATACTTACAAAAAGGATAGACGGTCACTAGGAGGTAAGCCTTGGATGTCCGTTTGCAACTTGCTCCGCGCCTGCCGATCTGGCCCGGCCAAAAAGCGACAACTTCGATTCAGGAATAGTCTGGTCAACTGAAGAATACGTACCCTAAACTCCATAATCACCTTCCAACTTTCCGACTTTCGCTCAGAGACCATGTAACCCTTACATTTCGAGCGATTATATATCCATGGGTGTCTGGCTCGTGGAGGTGAAGGCAAAGTCGACATCCAACTTCACACGACGAGGCCAACCGTAAATTTGTCCTCCGTTGACTTATCCATTGTCCAATATCGCCTCGTAAAAAATTTCATGTCTTCACTTCGCAAGTCCCTGCATGGCCTGTACCTAGGATACTCTATCGTGCACTACGAGGAGAGGAAAATTATTGAGAGTGACCCAACGCACCTTTTGACAATAGTTCAAGACCCGCCTTTGGTCCAACACCTGGAGAAGTCGGAATGTTAGGACTCACGCCACAAAACACTGATTAAGGTGTACAAGTGAATCTCTCTTCCACCCGGAGTCATCCGGATCCTCGTCGGTCGCAACGGCACAGCCACGTCGTACCAGATCGACGCGCGTCATGCCCTATTTGAACATTGCGCCAAAACCACCGACCATCTGCAGACCAAATCCAAGTGCATTCCGCTATGTTCCCCAGTTTTCCAATCTCTCAAGTGGTCACCTTCGACGGGGCAAACGAATCCATCGCATTTTCCGACTTTTGCCAGTCCTTCGAACAGTTTCTTCCTTCACAAAGCTCCGGTGCACTCTCCGTTTCTGAGTTCAACGACATCGAGTATATCTTACCAATGCTTCTTTACGGGAAAGCTTTACGGTTCTATGAGTCTCTCGATGCCGACTGCCAAGGAGATGGGACGGTCCTGTACAAAGCTATGGCGAAGAAATTCCCCCGATACGATGAGCCAGTGAGTCCAAGCGTTTGAGAAGGCCCTTTCCTGGAAATCATATAACACGTCATCTTCTCTTTAGGAGCCTCGTGCATTTAGCAATAGAGCCGACCATCGGGTATTGACGAAAGCAGTGGCACCTCCGGTCACCTCGTCAAGTCTAGCAGTTCCAATACCAGTAGTGGACAAAGTAAGACATCTCCTGCATTAATGTATGTGATTCATTCTCATCACATGGGTGATAAAGGGTGAAGAATCTGCCATTAATGATAATACACATGGCGTCGATTCCATATATCGGGTACGTGGATCCGAGAGTTCGGTTGCACATTACTCATGCTTTCGCTCCAACGACGTTTCTCATGTTGCTCAGGCCTCTTTTGCTTCACTTTCAAGGCTCGTAAGAAAGTCTCGTGTACGCTCGGGAACCCCTCCGTCGCTCATTACGAAGGTAGCAAAGAGTGTTCCTACGCTGAACCGTCATCAAGCTGAGGTGGTGATTTGCTCGTTCAAGGGGTCGCGCATCGAGGTTCATTCCTTATTTATTGAGTATGCACATGGTGGAACCAAACTGCGGCCTATATCAACAAGCATCCAGGTCGAAGTGGATCTAAAGGATCCCGTCGCTGTTGTCAGAGCGATGAATGGACCGCTATTGACGATACCTAGCAATGACGATGCTGAACGGTGAGCCGACTCAAGTCTTTTTGTTAACTATTGGCTGACATAGAACACTCCAACCTGTAGGTATAAAGTGGGTTTCCGGTACTCTGTTCTCCAAGACAACCATAGGATCGATTTCTGTCACCAGGTGCTAGCCCCCAGAAAGTCAAGTGAGGAAATTTGGATTCCAGCATGAGATTATTGATCTTAAGACAACTTTCTGCTTCCTTGTCCCTAGGGATCGACTACCTTCAACAGACGGGTGTTCAAGGTGTGTCGCCCATCGGACAGCATTCGCAAGCCTTTTCTATCACAGACTTTATATACAATCACGGAAGCCCATATATACATCGCAAGAAGCCTCCTCCAGGGACGTACAGCATCCGAAGTCACCTTAACGCACGGAATCCCAACGCGTCTGTTATCGATCCCCCAGAGGAGCTCGGCTGTAAGCGTTATTTCCTATTGCTCGACAAATTTTAGCTCACTTTCTAGCCCGTTAGATATTACGTGGACTCTTCATGTTGATTGATACCTCTTCGAGCTTGCCGAGCCATTGCACGACTTCAATCCATTCCAATGTCAGGAAGTCTGCCGTCTGTTTTACAGCAGTGCCTGAGTAGTCTGGAGAGACATGATTCACACGTCATTGAGACCCATAAGTGAGATGATACAAGGCTGTACGGGCTGATCCCAATGAAGACGCATAGCCACACCCTGGCAACGGCAGCTCGATGTCAACGGAATTTCATTTCGATTCCTTTTCAAATCGTTTGAAAGACCATCTGTAGCTAAGGCGTGCTATAATATCTCTCGAGCAGACCCCGTCAGTATCCTCAGCAGGACGAGTTTCCAAGGAACATTATTCCGATGTGCGGCAGTGTCGGGGGCACAGCAACATCCCCGCCCTTCCTCGCGGTGAGACTGTGGAAACGCCTTGTAGTAATTCTTTTAAGCTGGTTCTTGAAAACTGGGGTATTGGAGCTGTTAACTCCGATCGTCCCCTCACCTTCGGCTTTCCGAATACTGCCCATGCATTCAGCACCGTCAAGCACTGTTGCAAACCGGCTCCTTGGCTTTTCATACTCTACACAAGGCCCACGGCCGATCATCTTCGACGGAACTAACAGCTCAGTATCTTTTCAAGACTTTTTGCGAGAGCTACTGGCAACTCCTCAGTGGACTTATGCTAGCCCTCGCATGGCGCCGAGTGATTTGGGTGATATTCTAGCAGCACATCTCTATGGCCCAGCCCTTCGGTACTACGAATATCTTCATCCAGCTCTGACTCAAGACTGGAATCAACTATGCAACGCTATGACATCCCGGTTTCCGGGACCTATCAGAAGCGGAGGGGTGAGTAGTAGAACAAAGTTACATTTTCTTGTACGGCTTTTGAGCAGACTGAAGATTCTCGCTTCATAGTTGATCTGGCATTCATCAGCTCGGTATGAGATGAATGGACTTTGGACGATTGCAGGCCCACCTCCCGGGTCGCCTTCATCTAGCGCTGTAACCAGGAACATTCAGGTACAGAAAATTCTGGTCAACTCTGAAGCGCTGCTGACATGACACTCAAGCCCGGGAACTTAGACTTTGGACACTCTAAGAAAAAGGTAATAATGACTGTATTCGGCTCATACCAAGCAGCTATACTGAGATACCTGTAGAGATCGCTTGCATCTAGCTTCAGCTTTAGAGACAAACTTACGATACCACCGCTGAGCCGAAGCCTGAGCCCGAGCCGCACCACCTTTAATATCAATGCACGTGTCTCTCTTATCACTTCCGCCCATCGCACTAACTGAAGCGCATTGTACAGGAGCAAGGTCTTCCGGTGAACGTATTCTCGTTCTACATCGAGTCCGATTATGGCGGGACGTTGCACACAACGCAACGCAACGCACCGTTGGAAGTACAAGTGGACTTAAACGACCAAAAGGCTGTCGACGCTGCGAGAAAGAGTCCTTTGATTGTTATTCCGTCGAGTCATGCGAAAGGGTAAGCTATGATTTCCATTCGGTAGTGCCTACCTATTCCTAGATTGTCGCAAAGCTGACTTCGTTGGTCTAAGATATAGAATAGGATATGTATACAGGATAAATCACGGAGAGCGGGACATAAGCTTTTGGCATAGCAGCATCTCTCCCAAGGAATACTGTCAGAGCCGTCTTATTCTGTCTTTCAGCCTTGGAACTAAGATAATACCCACCTACCTCAGCTACGATTCACAGCCGGAGGATTGGTCACCGCCATGCTTCACCACTTGGTTGGATCTCCGACGCACACTCCATCACGGAAATCATATACGACAGAGAAACCTATGTTCCCAACCACGATCGGGCATCCCCAGGACAATATACAATCAAGACTTACATTGGGCTCCTGAACGGGAAGGGGGCTATTCAAAAAGTAGGAGGTTAGTCCTACATCAATTTTTTCAATATTACCAGCCCAGGTTTCACCCCTCATTCTATCTTCAGTAATTATCTGGAGAGTGGATATTATTTGACAGAGCCTGATTAAGCTGAGTTGAGACCGGTGGATTTATTCCGAACCGAAAGATGATACGGTATGGAATCATCATGTATGGGTTTTCTACTCTATGTACAGCGTCTGCAAAGCAGTCTCGGACTTTCTCAAGCTTCCAAATGTACCTTCCTTGCTACTTCCCGCTGGAATCTAGCAGTGGTGTTCCCTCCCTTCAGTAGGAATGGCAACAATCATTCCCGCTGATCCTGTCGTCCCACGACATTAGACGGTCTGCAGTTTTCAGTATAGAGGACTGTCGAATGTCGGATGACTTTTGCCTCTTCGTTAGCACTGCATGCCTTTTTTGGCGTCGGAACCTTGAGATCTGGACCCACTCATCACCTCACGGTCCTGCGTTAGTATTCTCAACTCACACGTCATTCTAACGACCACCAACGCGGCTCAACCACCAGTAGCACTCCCTTTAAAACTCTCCACTCATGCCACCCAACGCTTCCAGGATGACCTTTGATGGCAGTGATGCCTCTGTGGCATTTCTCGACCTCGTCCGATCAACGAAAATTTCCTCAAGAGCGAATAACCATGATTGGGCGGACTTAATACCGACACTTCTCTACGGCGAGGCCCTGCGGGACTACGAGACCCTTCCTCCGGATTGTCAAGAAGACTGGGTGCAACTACGAGATGCCATGATCCACCGGTTTCCCGGGCCACTGCGAAGCGGAGGTGTAGGTCACGGCGTTACTCGCCCTCTTACTATGACTCTATCCTCCCCTCATCTAGATTGTAGCTCGCTCGCCACATCATCGGGAAACGAGCGGGGTGAGCACAGTTGCAGAACCTCCTCCAATCACCACGATTATTGAACGACCACCTACCCCGCCGCCAAAGGTACTTTCTCGATCTTATTGCACTAGAGTCATGCTGACGAAGGTTATGACCTGGAGGAAACAAACAACGACACCGGGAATGACTCAGAGACGAAGGTACCAAGGCTGTGCAACGCTCGACCGATAACCTAAGCCTAAACCAGTCTTGATCAGCAGTCCTATGTCGCCGGTCTTGTCAGGAGACTTTCACTCTTGATAGGCCCGGAAGATGTATGTTTATGGTCATTAATTGTCGTTGCCTCAAACAACTGATCAATTTGCTTTGGCGCTTGTAGGATGGTCGGCTCACGGTCCGTTCCTTTGTCATAGAACGCATTCAGGGGGGCACCATTCTTCGGCCGTCCTCTGTTGTGAGGAAGGTCGAAGTCGACCTACGAGATCGTGAGGCAGTCTACTCTGCCAAACAGGCGCCGTTATTGACTATTCCTGGATATGAGGTCAAGCAGTAAGTAGACTTTCCTATTCGAATTAGTAGCGCAATGGGACTGAGCAACGTTCTGTCCTTTGCTCTCTAGCTACCGTGTCGGGTTCACCTATTGCATCAACCACGCTAACGTCTCCATCGGCTATGAGCACAAAGTCCTATGGCCGAGAGAGTTCAGTAAGAACCCAAGTCTGTTTGTGCAAACCATACATAAGGTCAACTCACTCTCACTGACTCAGGAATATCATTCAAGTCCGTAATCCACAACGTGCTTCAGAGTCCCGTTCGGGAATGCGGCGAATATCACGCACTCCTTGATGTCATACACCACGGGCGTCCATACATGGCCTCCCCCAACTTTGGGAAGTGTCCGACGGGAGAGTTTAATATTCAAAGCTACCTTCAACAGTGGACGACGAGAAGAGCCGAAAACATCGCCAGTAAGATACCAGCCCAGAGGGGACATGTTGTCTTCTTCGTCACTGACCTTGATCTAAATTCAATCAGATATCACATGGCTTATCGATGTCGTATGATCCGAGCCCATAGTTCTCAAATAGCGACTGGAAGGCGATTCGGTGCGGGACTCGCTGTGGTTGCATACCGGATGACTTCTGCAGTAGACTTGTCCCGGACAAAGCACGTACATTCATGTATTACAACGAGCAGCAGCTTAATTGAAAAAAGTGGTCGACGCTTTCCTCGACATTAGATTCCCAATCAATTGGGCTTCTATGACTACGCGAGTGTTATCTTCACACACCATGGTACCATGATTCATGACACCACCTAAGTACACATCTATATAGTATAAGCAGACTTCATAAATGACATACCTGAGACTCAACAGTAAGCCATTTGGTAAACGGCATACAATGTTTTTGGGCGCAGCAACGGGAGCGATACCCACAAGTCGGATCCACCTAGTTTCCTCAGTCTCCCAGTATGTGACGGGATGTAGTTCACATGGATGCTTACATGCATATCCGCAGAGGCAACCCCTCAGGTTCGGCTAACAAACTCCCCAAGTATGGCATTCATGACAGGAACACAGGTCACTACAAACCATTGACAACCAGGAGACGAGGATGGAGCAGCGTACGTCGGAAAGAAGTAAGATTCGTCGGAAAGAGAAGGGATATGAAGCGTTCGAGGGGAGGAGAAAGTTCACTAAGTCGTAAGTAAGAATAAAAGAGGAGTGTTCGTGAAACGTGAAGAAAAAGTGTACGGTATGAAGACGAAAGCGAGTCCGTTGAAGGTGCAAGGTCCAATAAACAGCGAACAACAATAAGCGGCCCAAAAGATTGCAAAGTATGTCCAAGAATAAGAGAAGAGAGGATTAATGGTATTTGGATTGGGGTGGAGGTGGAAGAATTAAGTTGGGGGACGGATGGTGAGGATGAGGTTCAGCACTTCCAGGTCGACTGTATGAACGAAAGGATTCGTCAGAGAAATGGACCAGAAGGCTACAAGCTGCAAGTACGTACATCGCGCTTCCCAGCGGTTTGCTTCTTCGCGTAGGGGTTCTTACCGCCCAAGCATTCCGCAACAGTAACGAACTTGTAGCCTTTGGCCTTGAGAGTACTCAAAGCGTGCGGCAAGACTTCATCAACTGTCGATTGGTACGTCTCGTGGTTCAAAGTCAAGATGTTCGAAGGGTGCTTCTTGGCGATGGCATCGTAAGATGCGTCGCTCTGTGCCGCAGTCTTGCCGACAGAATCGCCGGAGTCGAAGTCCCAGATAACGATGCTTTGACCGTTAGCTCCAGCCACTGTCTTGGATTGAGTGTTATAGTTGCCGTAGGGTGGGCGGACGAAAGCGGGCTTGACGCCGAGGATCTTGAGCAAAGCAGTGTCGGTTCTCGTCATCTCTGATTTGACTGGGGTAAGAAAGAGGTAAGTGGGATCAGTAAGAGAATATCAATGCCAGACTCGAGCGAAAGACGCACGCTTATCAGCCGACAGAGTGGTCCAGTCAAGGTGAGCCCTTCAGGAGGTGGAGCCAATGTCAGTCCAAGTCGCTCGTCTGCTGAAAAGTGTACCTCACCAAGTATGAGATGCGATTTGGTGACCAGCTTTGTATGCGGTCTTGAGACGCTGCTCGTTAGCAGTCGAGTAGATGCATTCGTCTGCGGTCGGGCGAAACGGGCTCAGCTCGTGATCGGCCTATAAGACTTGTACGCGGGACACTCACAGTTGTTACCGTTGACAAAAAACGTTCCCTTCGCACCAGCGGCATTCAAGGTATTGACAATCTTGGTGTTCCACTTGTAGGGACCGTCGTCTGTCGGCGCATGGACGGGAAACGTTGGGAGTCAGGGTCCAGTCCAGAATCAAAACAACAAAACCCGGAATTTTGGCCAAGCAGTACTCACCAAAAGTGAGAGCAACAGTGTTGGCCGTTGAGCACTTGGTATAGACAGCAGCTGACGCGCGTTCGACTAGGGAGAAAGCCTCGTCCTCAGTGAGATCACCGAGTTCGGGGGTACGCTCGGTGAGGTTGGCTGGAAGAGCCGAGACGAGGGTAGCGAGAAGAGAGAAAGCGAGGATACGAGTGGTAGTGAACATATTGGAAGGGTATTAAGATTATTAGGAATGGGGAAAAGGTGATGGGGTATGAATTGGAATACGGACGAGGGGGACAGAGGTGAGGACCTGGCGGACGAAAATGGGAGGTGAGGGCGAGCTCTTATACGAGCTCTTGTAAGATGAACCTCGATTGGGACACTCGGCCCGCTGACTTAATGAATCGGGAAAGGTAAGCAGGGTCTTGCCGTGGAATTGCTGAGTGGGGCCGCTCTCTGGGATCCTGCCAAGACGTGCCGGCTCTGGCTTCCCGCCACAAACCCTGCTCTGCCATCCCGCTTGCGTCCCATCACAGCCCAACTCATCGTCAAATCCTTTGGGCCACCGACCATGCCCGTCGCCGCTTCGCATGAAGACATTGATTTTCAGAGCTCTTAGCGTCGGACTGCGCAAAGGGCCAAGACTTCGCGAGCAGGGTCCCGTAAGTTCCATATGGTTCGTGGTGCCTTGATCCTGAGCTCGGCGCCTTACCCACACCTCGATTAGGCAATGCCCAGCGCCGAGTTACGAGATTCCGCGACAGGCTCTGCTGAGCTGGCAGTTCCTATTCCATAATACTGTGTACAAGCAGGCGAGGTCAGCAGGTAAGTAAAGTGAGGGGAAAAGCGCCTTGTGATCATTGGACGATGCAAATATCGCTTCTCTGCTATCTTGGATGAGAAGGTGGCAGGGAAACCCCTATCCAGCTCCAGCATCGTCAAACAGCCATTGGTCATTGAACGATCCTGGACTGTCGATGGCTGTGCGTTCTCTTGCGTCAAAAACAAGGTAGGGGATCCTATTTGAGGATCCCGTGATCCAAGCCCGAGCTTTGGAGCATCGATTGCCCCAACGGCCTCCGCGACGGCCAACGTCGCCGTAGATTGCCGTGAGAGCTCAGCCCACGATTGATGTATATGAAGCCGGTCGATGCAATCAACATCCCCAAGAGCTTTAGATACACAGCCTGAAATGCAAGTGAATGCGGAGATGTGATGCTGCGGATGATCCCCGTGTTGTTGTGGTGTTTCACCGCTCACATTGCCAACCTGCGAACTGCGAGAGAGCTAACTTCCACACACATTACGCTATCTAGCGTCTCGGCATAGTGAATCTCTCGTATTTCTTCCGAACTGAACTCATGCGGCCGCACCGCTTGCGATCCAGAGGATCTAGGGACCACGGAGATCAGCGCAGCATCAGGAGCCGCGGCTCGTCTCGAGGTTCCGTCCTAATCGAGCAGTTTTCCGGTTCAGACTCAGCTTCCGGCTCTTCCTTACCACGAACAACATCCGTACAGCTATCGGACGGGGACTTGGAGACATCTGTAGGTAGCCCCGACTCCACCAAGTCCCAACCAACGCAACTTACCTCCCCCGGCTTCACAGAGCAAATCGAGATCCGTTCGCGATCTTCTCTCCCGCATTGCAGTTGGAATATCTCGGAGCTTGGTCAAGAGCAACGTCAGACGCTTCCTCGACGACCTCGCCAAACCAGAGGGCCCGAATGAACTGTCGAAAGTTGGACGACAGCGACGACAGCTAGCAGCGGCGGGATTGATCAAAATCGTTCGAGAGGTGCCCGATGGCGAAGACACCGTTGCTCAGAGGTTCATCAAGAGCGCGTCTCGCCTAAAGAGAGGCACTCTGGCGTTACTGAGGCTCAGCGACGACGAGCTCCTTCGCTACCAAGAAAAGGCGATCAGTCCTGTCGCCAAGCCCGTCGCCTTCATGACTCTCCTAGACGTCGTGTTGAAGCGGGTAAACTCTTCTTCGTTCTTCGAGACCATCATTACGAACGCAATGAGAAGAGGATCCGGAGGAACCGCAGCTTTACTCTACCTTGCGACTCAGGAGACGGATATGTTCTTCAACAACGTCGATGACCAAATCCTGCTCAGATTCTGTAAGCGGGTAATCACGGCAGCTTCACCACTCTCCGCCGAATGGTGCTGCGTGGCGAACCTCTTCGTTTTCCTTCTCGTGCGGAGGCCTTCGATGCCTTCCGGACCAGGAATTGAGCTTAATCTCGCTGACATCCTCGCCGAAATATGTCGGCATGGAGTAGCCAAAGCTGCCGAGGAGCTAGCCGAGGGAAGACCAGAAGACTCCCGTCGATATTTCGTCACAGATGGCTTTCCCCTCCTTCACCTCCTCGCTGTATGCTGTGACCGCATTGAACTATATAACCTTTGGAATACTCTACCATTACCAAAACACCTCGGCCCTTTTGTCGTACGAATAGTAGATCTTACCAGCCAGAGCAATGGCAAGGTCCACGATGTTAACAGCGGCTACGCGATATCAATCACATTGACCTTGCTCGAAAGGAACAAGGTCGTCAGCTCAATTCCTGAAGCTAAGCTCCCCAAGCTTTGCTCGACGCTGGTGGATATGGTGCTCTACGGAAGGGGGTTTGAAATCAAGGCAGATGACATCTTCGCAAAGGCAAATGCAAAAGGGCTGTCTCGCTCGAGGCGTTTCACCAACTAAAATATACTTCGTGTTTGTAGGATATCCTCGGGCCTCTTAACTCGAGTCTAGAGCTCACCTGCATCTGCGGTCTCTGCCATCTCCCTGAACCAAGCTTCCGTGCAGCATTATCGTCAGCCCTCAAAGACGGAGCTGCACGCCTCAATACCTTCGAGACGAATCCATACAAGTCCCTCAACCTCGTGGAGCGGCTACTCTGGATCACAAATATGAAACCACCCGCTGCTTATTCGATACGAATATTTCGAGCTCTGGCGCAAGGCGCCACTTGTGAATTCTTGATGCACGTTTGTGCCACTACGGCGAGCTTGGTCCTCGGGATAGAGGTCTCTGGCGGGCAAAAGGCGTTGCAATGACCTGCCTCGGAAATATCATCGAGAAGATGACCGCGGAGGAGCTGAAGAATCACGTCAGCTCCGACGTTATCAATGTTGTCGTGGAGATTAGAGGGCATGCAGAGGTCCCGGATGTGCAGAAGGGCCAGGCCATTCTTCTCCTCAAGCGGTATACATGGGCTACAGACCGGTGCGGGGTCCAACCCCATTACCGTGAGGATGCCTCGGATCTTCCAGAGGACTTCAGAGCAGTACCTCCAGTCTCGAATCATGATGCTATATAAAATCATTAACTTACTTCATTGGTGTTTCGTGGGATGATGCGTCACTGCCAGTATTAGCTCTGTCTTCTCATCTATACATGTCGAGAGGGATTCGTTCAATTGTTACACGGGAAAAGGCTCACCATCAGGTCTATATAGGTGGAGGGCCCCACCGAGGATATTACTGACGGCTCCGTACTTCAACACGTATTCCCTTAGTAAGAGGACTGAAATCCAGAAGAGCCAATGGTCATTGATATAAATGTACAACTTATGAGTAAGATCTGCCCACGCAATTTAGCCGCCTTACCCCTTCGTCAACAACTACTGAAGGTTAGACGTTACCAGGGCTCACCACGAAGAGGTACGCGTTCGTCGAGCCTCAAAAGCAAGCTACGTATTGTGAACGGAGAAAGAGAGAGGGCTTCTTCGGGCAGTCAAAATGCCGTTTCCCACGTCGAGGCCGCAGTGAAACCTTCAATAAGGTCTACTGAAGACTCGGGAGTCGAGCGATTGTACTAGAATATACCAGTATGCAAAGCAAAGTCCGTAGTTCCATGAAAACACCAGAAAAAAAAAACAAATAGAACCCTAAACAAGACGCAGAGATAACGTATGCCCAAGGTTGATGAAAACAAAAGGGAGTGGGAGTGTCAAAGGAAGGATAGTGTCAAAGAGTGAAGGTGGCGGGAGGGGGCGATAGGGGAAGCCCAACAGAAGGGAAAAGTTGTTCAGCACGTCCAGGTTGCCTGAAAGAGGAACGTCATAGTCAGCGATCTCTGAGCGAGTAAAAACGTAGCATGAGAGCAATTAGACTCACATCACGCGTTCCGGCTTTGGTCTTCGAGAGGTAAGGATTCTTTCCACCAAGGCATTCAGCGACCGTGACAAACTCGTAACCTTTGGCCTTGAGGGTCTTCATGGCGTACGGCAGAACCGTGAGCGCGGTGGTGTTGTGCGTCTCGTGGTTCAAGGTCAAGATATTGGACGGGTGCGCTTTAGCAATGGCAGCGTATGCAGCCTCGCTTTGTTTGACAGTATAACCATCAGCATCGCCCGAGTCAAAGTCCCAAACGACGATGGATTGCTTGTTGGCGGCTGCGACTTTGCGGGACTCGTCGTTGTAGCTGCCGTAAGGAGGGCGAACGAAGGCGGGCTTAACACCGAGGATCTTGACAAGTGCCGCATCCGTTTGCGTCATCTCGCTCAGAACTGTAAAGGTTAAAAGAATGTATCAGGTGGTGCCAACGCTAACGTTGAGCTTCTAGCCACTTACGCTGATCATTGGTCAACGTCGTCCAGTCATAGTGATGCCTGTATGAGGTATTTCTGTTCAGCACAAGAGACCGTTCCTCGAGCTAAAGCGACGACAACGCACCAGGTATGGGAAGCAACTTGGTGGCCGGCGTTGTACAGGTACTTGAGTCGGTTCACGTTGTCGTTGGTGTAAATGCACTGCCCTGATCAGGTATTCAAGCTGTCAGCTCTGTGCACGTCCCCTCCCTTGAACTAAATACCGGACTGACAGTTGTTGCCATTGACGAAGAAGGTAGCCTTGGCATTGTACTTCTTGAGAGTATTTACGATATTGGTGTTCCAAGTGTACGGGCCATCGTCTGCCAACGCGCATTGGGTCCCGGTCAGGGTGTCAGTCGAAGCTGAAATTCAGCAGAGGGACGGTCCTACGCACCGAAGGTGATGGCGACAGTGTTGGGCTTCGTGCAACTGTTATAGACTGGAGCCAACGTCGCTCGTTCGACTAGCGAGATAGCATCTTTGTCGCTGATGTTGGCATCCTCCAGGCTACGTTCGCTGTACGGCAGGGCTGAAACGAGTGTGGCGAGAAGCGAGAAAGCGAGAATCCGGGAAGTGGTGAACATGCTTGGAAGTATTATAGTAAAAGAGTGGAAGGGGTTGGGAACTGGGAACTGGGAACTGGGAACTGGGAAGAAATGGCAGGTAACGAAGGGAAACGTTGGAGGGAAAAAGAGTGGTCGAAATTGTGTTACCTTTATATAGCAACCAGACTAAGCGCGTCAGGCACGCCCCTGACGTGACACGACGATCAGACCTCCGAATAACAATGTCCACGGGTACAAACGGAAACGTCCTGTTTACATCACAGGTATACTTCTCTGACACTCGGGAATTCGTTGGGCGTGCCGCTCGTGTCCGTACATGATTATGGAGGATGCCATCTACGGATTCCGATACTAGACGCGATGTACGCTTGTATATCATCCAGTCGGGCGTTCCCGAGAAAAGGCCGAGTCGTCGGAAAATAGGGAATAGTAACGCCTATATTGTCCTTTAACTCACGCGCTTTGGGCTTTACAACCTCTCCAGTGCTTTAGAGTTCCCCGATCTTGTTATTACTCAACAGAGTCAACATTCAGAGTCAAGTGTGACGGCAGGTAGCTAAAGGATAATTCCCCGCAATCCGGTGCTAGCGTTGTCCCGATCGACTGCGAGATGACGGGAAGCATGCAAGTTTTTACATATGGTATGAGTAACAACGTTATTCCTGGCGATACTGTAGCACGAGCGTCTTACCGCGCCGCAGTTACACTCTCGAGCATGGTTGAGTGCCACGTCATGTATAAGATTCATGATTATTTTTGTTACTCAAGGAGCCAAGAACGACGGAAAGTTCGTAAAGTCCCGAAATGGATAGACGGAACAACAAATCAACCAGATAATATATTCTTGAGAAGCGGAAAGGAGATGAAGAGCTGATAGCAAGAGTAAATTTGATACGTATCTTTCTAGGAGTTGATTTTCGCGGGTTGGGCGGAAGCATGAGGGGTTGGACGTGGCACCTGAGCGGCGATCAGCAAGTCCAGGTAGCCTATCAACAAAACAATGAGCAACGCTGAATCTTCTCTTTCAAGACACAAAACTCACGTCTCTCGCCTGAGGCGCTCCGACCGAAAGATACGGATCCATACCCAAGCACTCCGCAACCGTGACGAACCGATACCCTGCCTGCACCAACACTTGCAGCGCGAACGGCAAAACCTCGTTCACGGTAGACGCATACGTCTCGTGATTGAGGGTCAAGATTGAAGAGGGGTGGCTATTGACCAGGTTTTGGTACAGCGCATCACTTTGATCGGCGGTAGCTCCGTCTGAGTCGCGCGAGTCGAAGTCCCAAGTGACGACGGATTGGCCGTTTTCGCCGGCAACGTCCAACGACGCGGCGGTATAGCTCCCATACGGAGGCCTCACGAAAGCGGGCTTGACTCCAAGGATTTTTATGAGCGCGTCGTCGGTCATGGTCATTTGCGACAGGACTATGTTGGAAAGCGGGATTAGAATGCGGAGGGTGGCGCCGAGGAAGCGGACATACGTTGGTCGTTCGAGAGAGTCGCCCAGTCCAAGTGGGCCCAGGTGTGAGAGGCAATTTGATGCCCGGCGCCATAAGCGTTCTTCAAGCGGGCCTCGTTGTCCTCGGAGTAGATGCATCCATCTGAAGGACAAGGGCAAGTCAGTTCAAAACCCGTGGCACCTCGCTAGGAAGAATACACAAGCCGCCAATGAAGACTTACAGTTGTTCCCATTAACGAAGAAGGTCCCCTTCGCCCCGTACTCCGCGAGCATGTCGACGACTTGCGCGTTGTATATGTATGGTCCATCATCTGTTCCCCGGAAGTTCGCACGGAGAGCAAAAGAGGCTCGTTAGGGTCCAGTTCAAACTCCAAACATCCCTCAAGGCGCGAACGCGCACTGACCGAACGTGAGGGCCACGGTGTTTGGGACCGAGCAGCTCGTGTACACAGGGGCAGCTCTCCTAATGAGACAAAGCTTCGTCCTTGCTAAGCGAGGGGAACTTCGTCGGGAGAGCAGCAGCGAGAGCCGCGAAGAGGGAAACGGCGAGGAAGCGTGAAGTCGTGAACATAATGAAAATGATAAATCAAAGTCGTCGTTAGATGCGTGAGTGGAATGGTTTCGTGAACAAGTCAGAGGGGATGAGGGGAGAGGAGGACGGTGGAGTTGAGCGGAAAGTTGGACGCTCAAGGAGATTTTAAAAAGCTCAAAGCAATTCGACCCTGAACATGATCTAATCTTGGACATGGGAAAAAGGCGGAAAGCGACGATTGAACAGGGTCCTATCGTGGTATTTTTGGCAGGGCCCGATGGCCATGGTGGCTGGGCGAACGGGAATTGGGTTTGGTAAAGACGCCGTTCGCTTGGCACAGCACGTGCGGCTCGGATTCTAAGCTTCCTTTAGGACCAACATATACAACATCACAAACTTGGGAGATAATACGCCAGGTCGCAGAGCAATATCAGCTACTAATTATATCTAGGACAAACAGCCAAGCAGGTTAGCTTACGAGACTCTGGGACATGCTTTGGGTCACGTTCGAACACGCCCGGCTTCCCAAACCCGGAATCTTGTCTCGCGATGCCGCGACCGGCATGTCGAGTTTTGAAATTCAGGCTTTGGCTCGCAGCCCGACGAATCGAATCTCTTTAGCTGTCTGTACGACAAAGCTGTCCTCAATGAGGGGGAGCAGATGCCGAGAGGGGCACCCACGGTTTGGTTTAACCCGTCACGGGAAACCTTGTTCTAATTGATAACCATAATATCCAGATTGCGATGCAGGTCAGCTATTGAGTACTACCTTTTGCACTGCACCTGATAGGCCGACAACGCCGATGGTCGAACACTTGTACTGTCGGAGCCCGGCAAGTCCCCCCATAGTTGATCACATTCCCCGGAGCGACAGAGTCATGCAAGTTCCAGCATCATGTTCTGTATACGCAGTACCAAGCATGGCAGAGCATTTAGGGCGATGATATTAAATTGATAGTACGCTAAGAAGGTAAAAGTTCGGGGAGCAAGAAATGATGAAGGTCCGTAGTGAGAAAGATAATTCTAGGAATGCCATGAAGACGAAGGTCCGGTGAAACCCAAAAGCAGTTGAACCAACCAAAATCCCAGATGAAAGAAAAGATGTAGCGAATTTAGGTTTGCAAGACTAGTCTAGAAAGTCGTTGGTGATCGTCCAGGGGAATGCATAAGCCGAGTCGTGGAAAGGAAGATCATGGTTTGTCATGCTTGAGTAGCAGTTTAGCAGGTCCAAGTAGACTGCAAAGAAGCGCAAACTGTCAGCAAAAGGCTTCGATTCCGAGAGCAACCAATGCGATACTTACATCTCTCGCCGCGGGAGTGGTCGTAGTCTGGTACGGGCCGGTGGTACCACCAAGGCACTCAGCCACAGTGACGAAGTCGTATCCTTTAGCTTTGAGAGCATCCAAAGCGTAGGGCAAGACCACTTTGGCCGTGTTCTCGTATGTCTCGTGGTTCAAGGTCAAGATGGACGGGGGATTGGCGTTGGCGATCTTCTGATAGTCCTGCTCGCTGTTCTTGGCGGACTCTCCGACGGAATCGCCCGAGTCAAAGTCCCAGATGACGATGGACTGTCCGTTGGCTGCGGCGACCTCGCGGGATTGCTCGTTGTATTTGCCGTAAGGTGGGCGGACGAAGGCAGGCTTGACGCCGAGGATTTTGACGAGTGCGGTGTCGGTGAGGGTCATTTCGGACGTCACTGAGATGGAGGGATTGTATTAGTAACGTGAGCGAGTACAAAGTGTGGGGCGGAACTCACGTTTGTCGCTGGAGAGCGTGGTCCAGTCAAGGTGTGCCCTAGATATACGGATCGGATCACCATTAGCCAAGGTTTCGCAGATCATTCCATGATCAATCCTTACCAAGTGTGAGAAGCAATTTGATGGCCCGCTGCATAGGCTGTCTTCAATCTCTGCTCGTTCTCCGGGGTGTAGATGCACTCGTCTATGGGCGAAACCCAATACCAGGTCAGCTCACGCGAGCGCAGTTGCTCAACATTCTAAACTCGGACTCACAGTTGTTGCCGTTGACAAAGAATGTTGCCTTGGCGTTGTACTGCGCCAGAGTGTTGACGATGTCAGTGTTCCAAGTATACGGGCCGTCGTCTGTAGAGGCGTAAATGTCGCGTCAGTAAGAGTGCAGTCCAATCTGAAACTCGAACGCGTGCGGCGTCCATGAGAATGAGCGCTCACCGAAAGTGATGGCAACGGTCTTCGGCGCCGAGCATGCAGTGTAGACTGTAGCGGGCGCTCGCTTCATGAGCGACCAGGCTTCATCTTCCGTCAGGCTCTCTGCGATCTTGGCTGGAAGCGCCGATGCGAGGGTGGTGAGGAAGGAGAACGCGAGGATACGTGAGGTCGTGAACATATTGAGTGGTCGTTGAGGGTAGAGAGGGGGAAGCGAGTAGAGTGCAGGCGGAAGTGAGGAAAAGAGGTGAGAGGTGTTGTTTGAGTGATGCAAAAGGATCGGCGGGCTTTTATGCTGAACGTCGAACCATTCACCTCGTGTGAGCGTATGTAAGCGCCCTGTGTTCCCAGATGAAGCAAAAGGCAGGGCGCGGAATAGCTGGAAGAGGTTGAAGCCGTTTCAAATGGAATTTCGGGCAGGGACATCTCAGCTTGGGGTATTGCCAAGACTTTCTCACTGGACTGGCTCACCGCACTTCTCCGCTTTACCGCGCCTCATCGGCTTCAGCTCTTGCGGGCGATGTCAAATTATCACCATCGATCATTCACCACAGGATCTCAGACTAAGAGTACATCTTTGACCGCCCGATCCATTTCCGTCTTCACCGACGGAGACGGTGTTGAATGGGCGCTGCCTTAGTCAAAGCCGTCCCTGCAAGGCTTGGCTATAACAACGTCGACTTCCTAACGCCACAACGGCATATCGTTCAATCAACACAGGGAAACTATGCAATGCAATCTAAAAGGGAGTCCCCTCGCTGAACACGTCCAGTATCTGTGTAGAATAGTATATGTGAAGGATTCGATGAGTAGGTGAAACGCGACGGTGTGCAGTGCGAATGGTGCAACAGAGGAAGAGTTTGAGCGATTCACAAAAGAAAAGGAGTTCTCTAGATTTGACTTGGTGAACAAATGGCACTGCCCAACTTGAAGGCTGTTTGATCACTTGAGCCACTGGTGTTCCTGGGCGACGTCATATGAGTAGAGCCTAGAGTTATTAAGGTTGGTAAACCTTATTGTTAGCGGCTTAGATACAGTGCAAGCTGCGTTCTTGAGATATAAAGAGCAAACGCTCAAGTAATATGGGATCGTTGTCGGGCGCCAAATCTACACAGCCATATGTGACTTCAAACCAAGTCGCCGAATCCCGAGCCACACGAGTCTGATGGCCCGGGCCTCCTTGCACCACGCGTTCACCTACCATTTAAAGTGCCCTGCGGTAAGGCTGCTGGTGTGTGGTGCCTGTCATCTCCAACTCGTGGGCGGTGATTGGCTCGGGGGCAATCCAACAACCTCTCAGCTCACGGCATCCTCTAATATCTTAACTCATGGTTACGTCAGCTCCTGGCAAAACTATCCCGTCTATGACCTCTTAGTTCTCTCATTTGTATCGCTTTATAGCTAAGAGCCCGACCTCCGCCAAGGTTTGAGCGCCCGATCGTCTTTGGTCAACCCGGACTGGCTCCTTAATACCGAGAAACTGATCTCCGAAACCGGGCGTCTCCTTCCTAGCAACTCGGATTCATGAGCACTCCAGTTCCAGAGCATGAAGATACAATGAAAGAGATCTTGAACGAACTACATCAGCTCTACACGCTTTGACTCGTGCTTGCTGCCGCGACCTTGTGCTTGCGCTCACCAGGACGCCCAGCCGTGTTGAGCGTCAATGACCTCGTACTAGGAGCTAAACTACAACCCCTCAAAGCCTCGGGGACGAGGTTCCAAGACAGAAATCCTTAGCTTCTGTGTTAAATTCAATAATCTCTCGTCTCCAAGTGGTTCAACGCAAGAAGATAAGTAATTTGAACTTACGGTCTGTTCTCCACTTAGCTCTACTGGCAAAAAATCTAGAAGAGATCTAGAGGTTAATGGTGCAATTAACAAGATCAAGCAGCGTTTGGTGCCTGATCTTGAGCAGGAATTAATTAGGGAGCGAGCTGCCGCGGTATCGCACAATTCATATTCAAAATGTAATTCTTGAACCCCTAATGATTTTTTCCACTTTTGAAAGGTGGCCCTCGTGCCATTTCAGGATCCTCTCTTGATCGAATTCAGATTGTTCTGCAATGCTTCCGGTGATACCACGTTTCGGATGGAATCCTTACCTGAATATTCACACAATTGCTTCACACCCGAAAGCCGTGGTTGATCCGAACTGTCCATCAACGGAATACTGCACACTGCAACGCTATGACAGGAGGCTGAGAGTTGCCGACTAGGCGCGAGTCACAATAACGTCAGTCGAACTGCAGTGCACGCATGTGTTTCGGTGAAAACCCGCAGAAGGAAAGTGTAATAAGCGTATGGTAAGTAAAGTAGTCCGGGAAATGGGAGGTCCAGTGAACAACAACAAGCAGCAAAAAGGGAAGACCCGACGAGAAGAAATGTCAAACAAAAGTGTCAAGTAAGTGCAAGTGGAAAAAGGGGGTAAAACGAAAGCGAGGGTATTTATCAAACGAGTGGTGATGGTATGAAGAAGGTGAGGCAGAGTAAAGTGAGGTGGCCCAGGGGGGATCGAGTAAGGGAGGGAAAGAGGGGGCGTTTAGCACTTCCAAGTAGACTGTCGATAGAGAGAAGAGATCATCAGTAAGACCGATTACGAAGCAGCGACGGTGGCTTCGGAGGACTCACATCACGCTTCGCAGGGGTAGTGGTCGTGACATACGCAGGCTGATCGCCAAGGCACTGCGCAACAGTGACGAACTTGTATCCGGCTCCCTGAAGAACTTTCAAAGCGTACGGAATGACCTCTACTGCGGTGCCTTGTTCGGTCTCGTGGTTCAAAGTCAAGATGTTCGAAGGGTGCTTGGCGGCGATGTTCTTGTACAAGGTCTTGCTCTGAGCGGGGGTCTTGCCAACGGAGTCGCCAGAGTCGAAGTCCCAGATGACAATGGATTGACTGTTGGCGGCGGCAACTTGACGTGACTGTGTGTTGTAGCTTCCGTAAGGTGGGCGTACGAACGCCGGCTTGACGCCCAGGATCTTCACCAATGCGGTGTCGGTTTTGGTCATCTCGGACTTGACTGTCATGAGGAAGGGACTCGTGAGCTAAATAGACAGATGATTTCAGGGGTACCAGTGAGTAAACTTACGCTTGCTAGCCGATAGCGTAGTCCAGTCAAGGTGCGCCCTAGAGAGGGGCGCGGTTAGTACTCGGGGTCGCCCATCCTCGCGACCCAACAGTTGCATACCAGGTGTGAGAAGCAATCTGGTGGCCCGCAGCCATTCTCTCCTTGAGCCGTTTCTCATTGGCAGTGGAATAGATGCACTCGTCTATTGGTGCGCGGGAAATCCAGGTGACGGTCAGAGACCGCATTGTTACGCCAATAGACCACGAGGAGCTCACAGTTGTTACCGTTGACAAACCAGGTTGCTTTGGCATTGTACTGCTTCAAGGTGGCAAGGAGTTGGTCGTTGTAGATGTACGGGCCGTCGTCTGCAATTACAAAGCCAAGCGGAACCAAACGCGCGTCAGGGTCCAGTCCAGCTCACAACAAGCCTCTCGCGTCAAATCGGCTTCTGGACTGACCGAAAGTGATAGCAACAGTGTTGGGAACCGTGCACTTGCTATAGACCGGAGCCAAGGTAGCTCGCTCCACCCAGGAAAGAGCTTCGTCCGGGGAGATGTCTGAGAGCTCAGGGGCGCGTTCACCAAGGGTGGCGGGAAGGGCTGCAGCGAGGGCCGCGAGCAGAGAAAGAGCGAAAAGACGGGGAGCTGCGAACATGTTGGAAGGCGAAATTATGGCAAAGAAAGAGAGAGGAAGGGGCGGACGGGAGGGAATGGGTTGGAATGCGGACGGGAAGAGAGAGAGGGAAGGGGCCTACCAGACGAAAACGTTAAGGACTTGGGCACTCGTTTTATACTTGGGCGGAAAAGTCCAAGTTCCGCCGGGATCTAAAGCTGGACCGTCGGCTGGTGTTGCCCGCGAAGTACCGAAGTGACCGAAAGAGATGCGTTCTCTTTCGAACATTTGTCGAAGCGTGCACTTCCTTTACCTCTGCTTACTTCGACGGCAACACTAGCGTCGGCCCTGGAAGGTGTCAGGGAAAATGAGCGGAGGATTGGAGCGCCGGATATCGACAGTGTCTAACCCCGGAGTAATTTTCTGGCAGAGCGGAACGAGCGCCTTTGTTTGGGCCAGACACTCGTCCCCCGTAAACTCCTCTGTGCTCTGTCGCACATCTTCGAAGCGTTCTTTCGCCTCCTTACAACATACATCACATTCTTCTCCCAACTCAAAGGCGACGGCAAGCAAACTGACAAACTCATCACCGTCTAGAACCGATCGCTAGCGGATCCGAAGTGGGTAAACAATTCCCGAAATGGCACTGTCCGCACGGTCGGTGTGGGTCATCGGCCCCAGACGTCTACAATAATTTGCATAAGTGTGCGCACCCCTCGAAGAGCGCCGCCGGGGCTACACCTGCCTTAGCAGGGCATTCTACTCCATCTCCGTCGTTCTCCGCCTTAACGCAGGTTCCAAACCCCCGCTCTCGCCAATCCCTTTCCCTTTTCTTCGCGAAAACCATCGTAGTCTAGGAGAAGATTCCGAGAAAGCGCTCCGGGTGTTCTGTAAGCTGTACTTTTACTGGTCTCGGGCAGAGAAGGCTGCAACTCGCAGTTTGAAAAGCCCAGGGTGTTGACGCAGAAGCGTAGAGTCAAAGTATCCCGGAATATCAAGAAAGAGAAGGCCAAAAAGCTCTTTGTTCAATTGGTGACGGCCGACGACGAAGGGACGAACAGCTCAGCGCAAGAGCACATCGCCGCCAAGGGGCTAGCTCAGATCGTCCAAAAGAGCTCCGAGGATGCTCGCATCGTATCTCAGCGTTTTATCAAAGCACAATCAAGGCTAGACAAGGGTATACGTGCCCTCTTGACGCTCAGCGACGATGAGCTTGATGAGTCTGGGTACGACGCCGTCTACCCTGTGTCCGAGTTAACTCCCTCTATGATCATTCTGGATGCGATTGTAGGTCATGCAAAGGAGGCTTTACTTCTTGAGACAGCCAAAACCGCTGTGATGAGGGAAGGAACGGGGGGAGTAGCGGCCATTTTTTACCTCGGCCTGACGGAAATGCGGAGCTTCTTCTTCAACATCGACGACACCCTCATCCTCAGGTTCTGCAAACGTGTCGTGGATGAGCCTCATATGCTTACTCCTCGTTGGTACTGCGGACTCAAACTGCTCGGCGTCCTGTTCCCGAACTTCCATCCTTGCGGGTGGAGGTCCGCGCACTTTCTGCCGTTGTTGTTATCAATGCTCTTCCAGGACGTTGTCCAACAGGGACGAAAAGCGACTAATCCGGACGAATCCCTACCCAAGTGGTCCATACCCTACGAATACCCCGCCATGTCAAGTCTACCTAGGTTAATTCTAGGATGTTATTATGCGAGATGTAAGGCACCCGGGCCATTGCGTATTATACGATAGGCAAAGTGAGCGTTTTGTTCTGATGAATATACGCGAACAGCAGCGCAGCTCCGTACAATAGGTCGGAAGGAGAGATCTGGACGGAAAAGAGACTAGGATACTGATCCATAACGGGAACGGCCGTCAAAACCCGAGTTACTAGTTCGTTCACCACCTTGAAAGATCGGTTCTCTGGTACCTGTCAGCGTAGTCTCAGGTTAAAGAGGGATATGAACAATTTTCTATGCGTCCCCAATTCAGTTAGTGCATCCAACAAAATTTGGGCGCTGTCCGGGACATTGCCCAGAGATGTTCTGGGTGGCCGAAAGGAGATAGATACGGAAGCAACTCGAATTACTTAAAGGACATTCTCTTCGGAAAGAATGGCCGTCGGGTGAACTTCAGAATTTGGAGTAACATACGGCTAAGAAAATCTACTTTTACTGATGTTCTCCCGTCATCTAGTCAGGTGTAAAACCCGGAAGATGCATGATTTTGCATTCGAGACTCTTCCCCCGCTTAATACAGTGACGCCGTTCTAAGGCATTACACGGGTTTCAACTCGGTTGAGCTCTTCGGGCACCAATTTGAAGGAAGTCTGAGTTCAAATAGCGACCAAATATCTCAACGTAAAACCTCAGACGTGGCGTCATAAAATATAACTCATCAACCAAGAGTATACGATCTGATTGGTGAATTTTAGATATTCTAATCATCCGGAGATGGTTTCTCGGTAATGGGGATCGATGCCGTACCGATCTGCTACCAACGTATAGCGCTGCAGCAGAAAGATAGCTTGACCCTTTTGCACTAGGGGAGCGTCTTCTGTATGCTTGATTGTCACGACAATGCCGATCATCTCCGTAGTGGCATGATCCCGGAGCTGAACCCAATCCATCTCCTCCACGATGTTCCCAAGACAGGTCATCGTCAACCCTTTCGCTCGCCAGATGCCTCTATCGTGTGGACCCAATCCACCATCATAAGATAGTATGCGCGTCAGGAAAACGCACGCATCTGATTTGACCAGTGCAGAGTGAATTTCCTCGGCGTTCTCTTTGAGGTTCGACAGCCATAGAAGACGCTCCACAATCTCGAGCGGCTCGTACGCGTTACTCCCAGGAGACTTGAGCTTCAGAAGGGCCTTCTCGAGGGCCGAAGCAAGGGCCGACTCAAAGCTAAGCTCTGGCAAACGACTGAGGGCATTGATTATACCACGATCAAGCTTCTCCCGTAACCACTTCCGCGTGTCCTAAACAATAACATCAGTTAGTGACGGGTTGGCAACTAATTGAAGGAGGCTCTCACCCTAGCCTCCGCCGCGTCTTCTTCCCGAATCTCCAAAGGCCGTGTGTGGAGAGAAATCTCTGTAAAGAGAGTCCTAATGGTGGGGAGGTTGGAAGAGGATATAGAGTCTACAACAGTGGGTATTTGGAGCAGGAAAGCCATCGAAACCAATGCAAATCCTCCGGTTACAGTGAACGACAATGACCCAGACTTTCTACACGAATAGTAGAAAGGCAGATGTTAAAGAAAGACACGAGGATATATGGAGAGGGAAGTGCGAATTGAAGAAGATCCAGAACAGGTTTGCATGTGGCGCAGCATCTTGAGACAAGAGGGAGAAGAGGTAAATCACAGGTGGAGGATGAACCTTTTATGGCTTCACATTCTGCATCTAGAGCTTCCTCCTTGACAGTACCCTCGATTGCATTGGTGATCGTGACGTGAAGGACGCCCGCTAGGTGACTGAAACCATTGGCCGAGGTCTGTTCGAGGGATGCGACTAGTAATGAAAGTCCGGAGAACCATTTCTTCGTGACACTGTTATCTTCTCTGACGACGCGGGCCCCAAAGTCGAGTACAAGATTCTGGTCTATGTTAAAGGCACCCAAATCGACCTTGGAGGTGAGATAAAGGACCGCCGTTGCTCCGTCTGTTGCTCCCCGCATCAAAGATGTTATGGTCTTGAGGAGAAGGGATTCCTTTGTTGAAGCAACGAGGAGGCTTAGAAGTCGAAGAGAATATGATTGTCTGGGTATGGAAGATGTCGGCACAGAGTCGAGGACACCAGGTTCCTCGTCGCTGAGCTTGAACAGGGCACGAACTCCTTTTCGTCGGCGGGAGGACTTTTTGATCAGCCTTCGGGCTACGATATCAACTCCCTCCGACTCCTGTTCCGCGATATCTAGGAGACCCCGAGCCGCTTTGAATCTTTGCTCACGAGCGTGAGGCCCGTCTCGCTTGTCCGCTTCGATCAGACTTGTTACTAGGCGTTTCGCTCGGCTTTTAATAAGAGGGCGAAGTGCTGCGCTTATAATCCGCGATGTCCATCTGGGTTCGAGCTCAACCTGCCCAAAAGAGCTATTGATTTCCACACTGCCTGTATGACGCTCAGAGGACACACTGAAGTTTCTGAGCCACTTCCCACTGCGCCGACTACCTGTCGTCTGGTATGATCACTTGATTCGGAGTTTGAATCGGAAAAGTCTTCTATAAGCACGAAATCTACTGAACCTCTTGCCGACGGGGTGTTCGATGAGACGCGTTTCCTGTGCTCGAGCGACAGCACCCAATGAGATTGCTGTTCCTCTTCGGAGGCGGCCGCTGCATAGCTCATCCAACGAGGTTATACCGTAATAGCAGTGGTAAAGGTAGGAGCGAGAGCTGGGGCGTGTGACAGCGTGTCGGGCTGATCGTTGTCGACCGAGCTGACGTCTGCCGTCGGCGACTTGTTTGGCTGTCACAATATTGGGATGTCGACCAATGCTCCGTCTCTTCATCTCACCCATTATATGCTTTCTTGTGCTGTTCGCATCATACCGCGCAGTTATCTACAATGAGAAGAATCTATCACCACAGGGATGTGAAATGTCCTGGATGAGTCCATCCTACGTCTTGCAGTCGGGGTTTGACACCCAGTGGACGCCTTTGGCCAAGCGATATTCCTTATGGCTCTACAGAGAGGTTGGATGGGAGAACGAGCATACTGTAAGCATGCTGGGGATGAGCCTTGTCTAATTGAACCTGATTATTCTCGTACATATTCACTAGTTGCACGGTTATCCCGTCCTGTTTATCCCGGGGAACGCAGGTTCATCGCGTCAAGTCCGCTCCATCGCTAGCTCCGCTATTCGGCAGGCTTACACTAGCCCGCATGTACCATCGCCTGAATTTTTGAACGGTACAGTAGCATCAGTGGATGTTTTTGCAGGTGCGTTCCGTCCCGTTTCTGGAGTGCCGTCACTGATTGTGGCCTTTTCACTCGCAGCCGAGTTCAATGAAGATCTGTCAGCCCTTCACGGCCCAACTCTTCTCTCACAGAAGGCTTACATCGACTCTGCCATCGATTACATTTTATCACTGTATCCAGTCAACTCGAAGCCGACTCAGGTCCTGCTCATCGGTCATTCGATGGGCGGTCTCGTGGCCCTCTCACTGATCGCCTCTCCGTCATCTTCAAAGCGAATCTCAGCGGTCGTAACCATGTCCTCTCCCAACTCTCTCCCACCAGCACGCTTCGACAGAAGGGTTGAAAAGCTCTATCACCAAGTTTATCATGGCCTGTATCCCGTCACCAGCAACTACTCACCACCCGTCCTCGCTATCTGTGGCGGCGCGACCGACTCTCTCATTCCAAGCGAAACGTGTTTCCTACCTCCAGCACCCACCGGATACACCATGGACACGTTATATCGTCAAACAGTATTCACGACTTCAGTGGGGGGAGTGTGGACCGGGGTCGGTCATAACGAGATGGTATGGTGTCATCAGGTCCGTTCGAAAGTAGCAAGCACTGCAATCAGACTGGCCGCTGCTGCGAGTGCATCTCCACCCTCTGAAGCCGAAATGATGAACATTTTCGATGCTTGGTCATCTCCACCGAAATGGCCTACCTCAACAGTCCGGATGCATCCAGTCACGGAACTCACCCTAAATCATCAGTCGCACCCGGCAGTTCTCCTCCCACCTTCTGGGCACGGGCCACAGCAGCAGTCCATTGTCGATCATTTATATATGTTACCATTTTCCTCCTTAAGTGTTCCTCATCGGCTCAGCCTCCTAATCGCTCGGGGAGCTTTGATCGACAGCGAGACTCTCGTGGCGGGTGATGATATGCGTTTACGGGTCAAGATATTACTATGCAATTCCTTGCTAGAAGATGGAAAGACCACTTGTCGATACATGTCCTCTCCGCAGTCAACGGTCCAGCGTATCCCTATACCTCTTCCCAACATACCCTTTCCTCAACCCGGAGAAGGATCGAAACCTGGAGACTTTGGTCTGGCTGTGGAAGTCCGCGACCTGTACGCCGTATCTACGGGAGGCGAAGGGAGGAAAGACGCGTGGATTGGGCTGCAGGTGAATGGATACGTGCAAAAGGGGAAAGAAGGACTTGTTGCGGTCCTAGAACCGGATGAAAAAGACCCGAAATCCTCGTCAACAGGTGGAGATAACAAGCTAGTTGGGAGAAGGGACATAGTACTTGACGATATGGGGGCGATCAGTGAGTGAGACATCATCGATAACCAACAAGGACTAATAGAGATGCCTCGATAGAACCATTCCTTAGCTCCATATACATTGATTTTTCTTATTCGACTCCAGCCTTGACGACGGAAATACTCCTCCCGAGAATGTTGGCGAGCTCACTGGTCGCATATCGCGTTGAGAGCAGCTTTTCGCAGGACTGTCAAGGTGATCAATCCCCGGTCTGTTCGCTTATCAACGTAGCTTACTCATCGATCCCTCACATGCACACAGACACACCATCCCTCGTCCCTCCTCTTCTTCAGCACCTATCATCTGGACCCGAATATCACTTCCACGCAGTCCGAGCCAATCGAATTTTCCTACTCCATGGACATGCAGCCGGTCCATTTGTACCAGGCGCAGCTTCTAGTCGTTTGGGTCTTCACCTCCGACTGTTCGCTTCACCAGACTCATGCCAGGTCCAATCCTTACGGATCACGGTCGACTGGTGGTCCACGCTCGGTCGAGTCGCTTTACGTTATTGGACAGTAGTCGTCGTTTGGGGTATTGGGATAGTCGCCGCGGGATTCGCCTATGCGTTGTGGCAGTGGGAAAACGGCCGTGTACTCCCGGACCCCAAGACGATTTACACGGAGTTGATCTTGGGCTCGATCAGGTTGCCTCTTCAGGCAAGTGGAGTGGTGTTTGCATTCGCGCTACTACCCTTGCCTCGACAAGTATTCCTGGGTACGGGGGGAGGATGGATTCTCGATCCACTTCTATCGGTTGCCTTCCTGTGGGTTGCAACAGGATTCATGGCAGTGTTGATACTTGCCTTAGACGGCTTGGCTTTTATGATAAGCACGGCTACGAAAGCATCACGGTTTTCGTACGTTATACTGTTCATCCCGGAGAGCTTGATTCTGATGCTTGCATTAAAGCAGACGATTGATGAGCTCACCATCTCCTACTCCCACCGGTGGTCAACGACCTCTCAGCAAGAAGCGAAGCTTCGCAGCTCTAGGAGTAGTGCTGCTATTGGTGGCGACTGTCCTTCCGCATCAGGTCGCCTTTGTCATCTCATGGCTCATGGTCCTGTGGACGAGCGTAGCTTCTTCTAGAGCACAAGTGCTGATCACTGGAACCGACTTGCGGACACCGTCCCTGGAGCAATCCGGTGTCGCAGACAATCTAGAGCCTCCCGTGCCTCTTTCTTCAATCCGGGAACCGTCGCCTTCGTCAGCAAGACGAAGGAACAGCCCAGAACCCAACACGAACAAGTCACTTTTATCTAAGCTTTCTATGACTTCAGGATCTGGACTGGCGCATTCGACGCTCTCGAATGACCGTGCGTTGATTCAACACATTCTCCTCCTGCAAGCGTTGCTTCTCCCAACTCAAGCGCCGGTCTTGGCCGTTTGGATTCGGACGTTGGTCACAGCCGGATATTCAGCACCATTTGATGGAGACCACAACATTTTTCTCGCTATTTTCTGGCTTATACTTGCGGAGGCAGTAGTCAGTGGTGTCAGCTGGAAACGGAAACTGTCGAAGTGAGTGCAACAGTGAATGCGAAGTACAGTTCATATTCTAACCTAGCTGTTCTTAGGCCGTTGAGGGCTGTTGGACCCGCATTGTCCTCACTATTGGCTGGCTACACTCTTCTATTTGGCTTGAGATATCCTTTTGGAATATTCGAGCTGGCTAACATTCTTGTCGCTTGGATTGCTGTATCGTCATTGATATCGAAATAATCCCGAATTCCACCCTATGTCATCGCCTTTTACGATATATCTCGTTCCATGGAATCCAACGAGGGATGCGGCTCAGATAGCCTTTCGAGAATCATTGTACCAGGCTAGTCACGCCTTACGCCGGACAGCCTTTCCACTCTCATCTAAGCAATTGTCAGGAAGCCTAAAGGGAATGCATTTCGCCCAGAGTGCATCCACACAAGTTATACATTATGTTACAAGGCCTCATGACCCTAGGCCGAGGGAGTTCGTCACCGTGCTGTGTCTGGTTGCGAGAACGGCATTTGAGAGGGCGTCACTCCCTTTGGCAGATAACCGCCGTGTTTAAAAGCCCTCTGTGGATCAGCGGATAGCTACGTGCCACATTTTCCACGAGCCAGTAAGTCTACAGGTGAAATGGTGCGGTACTGTGGCCCGTGACAAGTCGGGGGATTGTTGATGCTTTACAAATCGGTTCCAAAGAGATCACCGTTCCGTCTTGTACGGAATCTTCCTCAAACACTCTGAGCCAAATGCTCAGCACTCGCATGGTGCATTCAGAGTACGGCGTCTTCCCGAACAATGAAGGTTTTGACGGACTCCAATAGTTGGGTAACGTACCTTCTGACACGGAAAGCTCAGATCGTCTTTAATAACTCGAGGAACGCAAAGTATGTTGTATTCCTAAGCAGTTACTTCTACGAAAGTCATCCAACTGCTGCTTCGTCTGGAATTCAAATGTTTGCACAATGCATTACATCCGTCGCGTGTAGTAGCATATCAAGGATTACGGCCTTTATTTCCTCGTTTGATCGACACAGAATTAGGTCCTGCCACTAAAAAAAATTGAAGAAGTGAAGTAGAAGCTTTCGACATCCGTCGGGAATCTCGGAAGCTTGATTAGGCTACTTTCTCCCGCCTGGCAGCGTGCAGCCCACTTTGACCAGTGTCCAAAATATATCGCTATCCTATCCGAAGCACTATAAAGACATCGGTGCCTTCTCGGTAGGGTTGCCCGATAGTGAGCAACGGATTGGACATATTCCTCCGATGGTTCTGACAATAGCATCGCATCTGGACTTACCGACCGAGTTCCTCCAGCTGTAGGTAGAATCCCCTCCAGATCCTCTTCTTAGAAATAAATGGAAGGATAATCGGAGAATACGAGATACTGGATGCTACAGACAGAAATATGCTATAGAGGGCGTTTCATCCGAACTTAAACTCTTCCCCACAAAGGAAAAGATTGCTCAGAAGATCACACAGCCAGAATAAGAGGATTTAAACCACAAAGCAAAAGGACTAAAGTTCCAGAGTGTGCTACCATGCGACGCCCGAATCCAATCCGGTTCGGCAGTATCTGCAGGAAGATCACGCTGCACCACGGAAACATCCTGCTCTCAAGCTTAGACGCATATGTAAAGCCGTTCAAATCTCATCCTCATATCCCGAAGACCTGTCAAGGTCCCTCAACATGCAAGTCCGGGAGCGAAGGATCACTGAATGATGACGTCGGGTTGAGCCCTTGCCCTGATAACAAAACCAACCACGACCTGCAGGCTCCATCGTCAGGTACAAGCGCAGGGCATATGTGGGCGAATATGTGAGCCCAGTGCTTACGCAAGGCCTATTGGAGGCTGACTCGCCTGTGTGGTTTTGGGAAGGGAGAAAGGGTGACGTGTGCGCCCGCAGTGCGAGCTTTGTTTGTTCGGGTGGCAAGGGGTCAGAAGCAGGCCAGTTGATGACGATGGGCAGTCTCGTCGGAATTCATCAAGAAATTAGCACAATGCCAAAGCCTCTGAGACGTTACTTCAGCTTGTCAAGTCAAGATGGTAATTGAGATATCTGGGAAGGGGTTCTGGGGATTCGCCCATTTTACTGTTTGTTGCCACAGGGCTGTTTGTTTGTCTGCGTGGCACAACTTGAACTCTTTTCTGTCGCTCCTTCTCCTCCCGTCGATTTCCCCCCTGCTTATCGTCCACGCCTCACGCTACCAACGCTTCGGCGACCGCCTCAAAAACGGAAGAACTGATTGTCAAGTCCTTCGATTGACTTTTCTTGGCTGGAGGACCTTGTCGAGAACAATTTTCCCTTCGCCGCTTTGTTCTTCCGTTCCAACCGCTTCGATCTAGTTGCTTTCAAACTTTTATCGCCAATCATTTCTACTTTGGAGAACAATGTCTCAAGATGGCAGATCATTTCGAGACGACTCGTGGCCATCTGGAGGAAGGACTCCATCGGGCTCCTACTACCGCCACGCAGACAATTCCCTTCCACCGATAGAGCCTTTTGCAGGCTCAAGATCGGCTCTCACAACTCACGGAAGCAACTCTCAACACTATCCGAGGCATCCTTATGAGCCTTTGGAGGTCAGTTTGGGCCGTATCCATTTTGCATCCGAATATGTCACGTTTGCTAACGGACTTTGGGTTTCTCGAAATCGATCCTAACGATTCCCTAGACCCATCGAAATCCTGCACCACTCGATCCTCCAGGGAGAATGCACCGCCCCCCTTCGCCCGTTCGAGGAGACTTACCTTACGACCGAACCTGTCGGCTTCCAACTACAACTCCGACAACAGCCACTGGTGCCGCCTGGGATCGCCATTCACGACCTGTATCCCCTACTACTTCATATCCCCCCTCCCGATCTAGCTCTGCCCTGGTTCCGTCATATAACTACCGAGGCGGGGGTTTGCAGCACAGTTGGGAAGGGAGCGAACCCTCAACACCTCGGGAGAGAGATGCTTTACCACCCGCTCATTACCCTCCACCTCCACCGGTTGAATATAGAGAGCGCGATAGGGATTGGGACTATCGTGGCCATGCCGCCCCATCTCACTTGCCTCCGTCTTCCGCAAATCCAGCGTGGTCTCCTAACGACCCGCAGGCAACTGCATGGTCCGACTCGAGAGAGCCGAGGCGTCCCTCTTTGAACCCTCCGCCGTCGTCCACATCCGGTGAATGGGCTGGGCGAACAACCTGGGACGATCGAACTGCCGAGCACCCCAGCCTACCTCCACAGCGAGGAGCGTGGGAGCGTGAAACGTGAGTTGCCCTTTGCCTGAGCCGTGACTGTGACCCTTGTCACGTGATCCCCAAGAGACGCCGGCCAAACGCTGATCGATGCTTATCCTCTGGCTTCTGGCTTCTCCCAGGTCCCGAGTCCATCCTCACTCTGATCAGATCGATGATCCACGTTGGAGACAAGATACACGCGCAGATCCTTACCCTAATGCTCGTAGCGGGCTTCCCCCGCGCCACGAGCCTGCGCCGGGTTATGTCGGTCGAGGCTCTCAGCCACTTCCTCCAAGTCCGGCCTTTGACCCTGCCTTCCCTCCACCGTCGTCCAGAGCTGGATATCCCCCTGCGAACTGGTCGGGGCTTCCGGCATCGCCCTCTGTTCATCATTCAACGTATGACCGAGATCGACCAAATACGCGACTAAGCCAGCCGGTCCCAGCTCCTGAGCCGTTTTCTCAACGATCTCACGCAAGGACATCATCCGGGTCTTTCCCTGTCAGCTCCGGCTTCACAGTCGCACCTCCTACTGCCCCACGTGCTGACCGGATCCTTCAAGCAGAATACGAAAGACGGGCGGCTCTGGACCGAGAAAGAGACCTGATCATCAAACGGGAGGAAATCGACGAACCTCCCCCAGAATGGAAGTCTGCTGGGCAAGCGGCTTCAAAGCACTCGACGGGATCCTCTGTTGTTTATGCTGGCGAACGGGGAGGTTTGCCGGCACTTGGCTCTGCGAACCGTGCATACTCTCAAAACGGATATGTCCCATCTCCCAGAAACTCTACCCCTTCCTCGTACTCTCAAGAACCTCCACCGTCCCGTTATCAGCTTCCACCGCTGCACGGGCAGCCCCCAGATCGTGCCGAGAGTATACAGCGATTACGTGAAGATGAACAGCTTCCCTACTCCAGTCCAGAACGCCGCCCTTCTTTCTCTCGACCACCAGTACTCCCTTCCCATTCCCGCACACCCGAAGTACCTCCAGAACCGCAATACGGTGGCTCAGCACGACCTCGGCACGATCAATCTCCTTCCCGAACGAGCTTTGCTTCGATAGCTAGTCACGGTCGATCAGATATCCCAACACCGAATCGGACCCAGGAACAGCATCGAGATGAGCAAATGCGTCCTGCAAGTATGGCCCACAGCGAGTTCAGTCGGCAACGGGACGCCCCAGATACGATGGAGGTAGACGCATCTACTGAGATGGAAACCCCTCGTGTGGAATCAAGGCTTCCACACGGACTCGAACCGGATCGTCAAAGGCAGGAAGCGGTTCCGATACCCATGGATACCCATGAAGATTATGCTAGACCTCCCAGTGAACGTGCAGTCAGTCCAGAGGAACCGGCACGGAGGGCTAGCGGAGATGAGGAGGAGGAGGAAGCACCCCGTCGTGCCAGGCCCGTGAGGAAGGCCGGCCGGAAGCGTGGCGGTCGACCCTCAAGACGCACCGCAGAGGATCTAGAAGACGACCCTATCAGACAGCTGATGGCTGCCAACATGCCCTCCGCACAAATGTCTGAGGCCATTGGAAACTACTTAAAAAGCAACAAGCGTTTCGAACCTGACAGCGATTTCGACTGGGTGGAAGACGTCCTCTCGCAAACTCGTCACCTCTCTGACCTTGAGTCCTCTCGACAACCGACTACCGCCGACGACCTCGTTGATGAGATTGCAATGTCAGCGCAAACCGCGGCTCTCGTTCGAGATTACTGCGATAGTACCCGGGACGCTATCGTAACTCGGGTCAAGCGGGGATATGAGGAGGTGAATATCAAAGTAAAGAAACTGCGTACACAGTATCTCGCTTTGAACAGGGAGTGGGAAATGCGATGTGCCGAGCTAGACCGGGAGAAGCAGGTCAACGGTGAAAAGCAGGCGTCAAAGACTCCTGTCCCGACAACACCTGGCGCTGAGACCCCTACGTTTTCCGGGAATTCGTTCTTCAACCCAGTACGGAGCACTCGTCGGAATACGACAGCAGGTGGCCTCGGGAACTTGATGGCTGACGCGGTCCGCTCGGACTTGGAGTTCGAACAAGTCATGGCTAGTTTGGGGAATGAGGACCTTGTCGACCCAAACATTCTGTCGATTCGCAACGCCGCTGCGATTCCCGACATGCTATCTGTCCAGCCACGCACACAACCCCTTCTCGACGTGGTTTATGACGATACCAACGGAGTTGTGGAGTACCCGGAGCAGTTTTACGATGTCTCCAACAGTCTCGGAGACTGGACGGAGGAGGAAAAGGAGATCTTTATGGAGCAGTTTGCAGTCAACGGAAAGCAGTTCGGAAAGATAGCGGAGCACCTGCCTCACAAGACGGCCGAGCAATGCGTTCTCTTTTACTACATCTCTAAGAAGAGTCTCGTAGACTACGGGGATGTGCTCAACAACAAGAAATACGCTCGAGGCCGGAGAAAAGTGTTGGCGCGGCGGAACATTGCGTCGCATCTCGGGAAGCAGAAAGGGAACGCTCTGCTTACGGACATCAGGACTACAGCCGGCGAAGCTACTCCCGCAGACTCGCCCAGCGGTAGCCCTAAGAATACCGACATTGAGCTTGGACCTGTCGCTCCCCGCCGAAGAGGGAGACCTCCAGCCAACGCCGCCAACGGAAACACCGACAACAGGACCAGACCGCTACGTGTTGGTACCCGAGGGCGCCGAGGTGCCTCCCCGGAAAGCGAGGGTGAAACTCCTGCCATTGCTGCAAGCGGAGATGAGGGCAGTTCTTCGGAGAACGACGCTGAAGCGCCATCAGCCACTGAGGGTGGTCGCCGAACAAACAGACGACGAGCCGCCGCAGATCGCAATCAGGTGTCCGCGATGTTGGCGTCGATCCCAGCTGAGAAGAAGAACCCCAAGAAAGGGCGTCCTTCCAGCCATTGGTCGACTTTGGAACGCAAGGTGTATTTGGAGCAACTCGCGCTCTACGGAAAGTCCTGGTATCATATCGCTCAGGAGGTCAAAACTAAGACTCCCGCACAATGCCGTAACTTCTACAAAGCAAACGAGGAGGAAATGGAACTGGATAAGATCGTCAAGGCTTGGGAGGCTCAGCACCGGGGAAGCGAAAGTGAACCGGAACCAGAGCCTGGAAGAGGAGTGAGTCCTGGTGCCTATTACTGCAGCTCGTCTAAACTTCGTTAACAAACGACAATTTATAGGACAAGGGCTCCCCTTCTCCATCATCGGTCACTCCAGAAGAGACTGGGTCCAAAGTTTCTGGAATTGAAGCCTTGCGAAATATTCAAAACGCCAAAGGTGCCCGGCCTGTTGAGACGCAGGTTTGTACCCTTATCCCTATGTCGGCTAACCATCTCTCACCTTTGGGACGCCCCTATAGTCTTTTAATGATGTTCATGGTGTTCCCAGACGTCCTGACTCCACTTCCGGGCAAACTGGAAGAGTATTTTCGTATTCCGGCTCCGAGACCGGTCAACCCTCAAACACAACATACTCGCAGCCAATGTCACCGTATGCCAACGGCTCTGGTTCATGGGCGCAACGTCAAGCATCCACCACTTTCGCACAACCAGCAACCTTCCTTCCAACGCCATCCAGTACCGTATATGCTTCGGCTCGCGTTACCAGTGGAGTGAATTCGGCTCCTGGAGCATCCAACCCTCTGAACCCAAACGGGACCGCTCCTCCCAAGCCCGCTTTCTCTACCTTCGATTCCCCTCAAAGATCTCTAACCACTCGTTCACCAGCTAGTCCAACAGTATTTCAGAGACCGGCATTTAGTCCGAACGGCAAGTTAGGAGAACCGATAACTGGGTCAAAGCCCAACTCGTATGTCGGAAACGGTCTAGCTCCATCTCCCTCGAATCAATCGGAGGTATTTGGTCTGAAACCTAACCTTGCCCATTCCCAGAGCTCTGCAATCGCTGTCGATGCTTCTAGTACGATGGACGGTCTGGATTGAGCGGCTTGGTTCCAGTGTCGGTCTCGTTCCATTTATATGATTGTTGTAATCCTTTCCATCACCCCATTCCTCATCTTTATTCTCTTGATTTACCCTTCGTCTATCACTTCTTTTCGTTCGAACAAAAAATCCGGTATGCTATACGTTTCCACGAGGTTAGGCTAGATTCAATACAAAAATTTCGCGTCGTCGAGAATGTTGTTCCGGTGGTTCACTCGGGACGTTCGTTATATGGCCTACTCAACCGAGATGGAAATACTTCCGCAGCGCATGACAGAATTAATCCTCAAGGAAGAAGTAGTTGCCAGAGGCTGCCACGATAGATCAGGTCAGTAAGGCCGGTCCAGGTGACACCAGGGGAAGACCTACTCTTTTGTTCCCTGTCCTTCACGCTGTCCATTTTGTTGACTCGTGGCCGGTAGTTGGTGGGGTCTCTGCGGAACGTGATCTGCAAGGAGGCCAAGAACTTATTCATGCCCGTGAGCAGCGACTGCGGTCTAGTTGTCGAACGATTGAGAGTCAGTAAGCATGCCCGGTCCAGCACTTTTCCGAGAACATACGGGTTCGCCTTTGCAGCCACAGCTGGAGTACCTTCGAACACAATGACGCGGTCGGCGAGATAGGTGGCCATAATGAAGTCGTGCTCGATGATGAACGCGGTTTTCTTAGAGTGGAGGACGAAACTGCGGGGCGATGCGTTAGGAACTACGAATGGGAATGGACAAAGAGTCGTCACGCACCGTTTGATGATCTTAGCGGCAATAATACGCTGCTCAGAGTCCAAGAACGACGAAGGCTCGTCGAGAAGGTAGACATTGCAGGGTTTGCCTAATGTGTTGGGGTGGCGTCAACTCAATGCATGCATGGTACGACCGCACCGTCACGTACCAAGCGCCAAAACAATAGCTACTCTCTGCAGCTCTCCTCCCGAAAGGGTTGTTACTTCCTGATCCATGATTCCTTCCAAGCTCATTGGTTTGACGACTTCCGCTTGGAACTGCGGGTGCATGAAGGCCTGCTTGATTTGCTTCAGGAGCAACATCCTAACTGTTCCAGGGAACTTGGGAGCGATCTTTTGGGGTTTCAGACTGACGGCCAGACTGAGCTTAGCGCTCTCGCCGGCATCGGGAGTGTCGCCTGCCAACAGCTTGACGAGCGTTGTCTTGCCCATTCCGTTCTCGCCGAGCATGACGATGATCTCCGAGTCCGTAAACCCACCGCCTTCGACAGTGAGCTTGAAGCTCCCTAGCGTTTTGGTCATGTCGGGGTATGAGTAGTTGTGACTTTTGGTGATGATGAATTCATCGGCGTTTTCCATCATCTTGAACGAAAGGGAGTCGTCACGGAACCGCATGTTCTCCGCGGGGAGGTATCCATCAAGGAAGATGTTGATACCTATCGTCAATATAATTAGTTGGGTTTCTTGGTAGCATTCATGTGATAGACCGAGTAATACCTTCACGAACGGATGCAGGCATCGTAACCACGCCATACATTCCCGGTTTGCCGTAGAGACAACAGACAAAGTCGGACAGATAGTCAAGTACCGATAGGTCGTGCTCCACTGCAATGACATAGCAGGTTGGGTGCAGGAGCTCCCGGATGACCTGAGCTGCCTTCAAACGTTGCTTGATGTCAAGATAGGACGAAGGCTCGTCAAACATGTACCTAGACGATAGACAGCTAGATTAGGAGTAATACTATATCCACGCGGAATATTCACGTACACGTCTGCCTTCTGGACGCAGGACATGGCAATCGCGAAACGCTGCAACTCTCCTCCCGAAAGTTGCGCGATTTCGCGGTCCAACACTGCCTCGAGCTCCAGGTCCTCGACCATTTTAGCTTTATTATCGCGCTCGAGCTTTGTATCGAGCATCTTTGATACGCTAATTGGCTGCTTTACCATTCGCGGAATATGGTCCACATACTGAGGCTTGATGAGTGCTTTCAGATCGTCCTCAAGCACTTTGGTGAAGTAGTTCTGCAGTTCCGATCCTCGGAAATATTTCAAAATTTCTTGCCAATCCGGCGGGTCCTAATTTGTTAATCAGCAGAAAGGAGTCAGTGATACTAACCTTGCAGCGGTACCGCGGAGACTAGCGTGACTCGGTACGCGCCACCGGAACTTCGCTAACTGACCTCATACCGTCCAAGATTCGGCTTCAATTTTCCGGCCAAAACTTTTAGAGCGGTACTCTTGCCGATACCGTTTGTGCCGACGAGACCGAGGACTTGTCCAGGTCGCGGTGTCGGGAGACGATGAAGCTTGAAGGAGTTCGCGGTGTAACGGTGTGTGACCTCAGAGTCAAGATTGGTAGGAAGGTTGATGATAGTTATTGCTTCGAACGGGCACCTCAACGGAGCAGTTCAGGTTAGTTGGAATGTAGTAGAGCGGAACGGACGTCGACCTACTTCTTAACGCAAATACCACATCCAATGCAGAGAACTTCAGAGATAAAGGCTATTTTGTCTGTCGGCTTCACTTCGATACAAAGACCACCTGAGGTATCAAGCTCAATTGAGCGTCTGTATGACAGTGCGGCCGAAGCTGGAACGCACCCATCTTCACCACTGGACAAGACTAGCGTCATAGGGGCGGTCAGTCAATGATTGAGCAAAAACCATCTAACAGTACCTTTCTGCATTCTTGTGCACAGCGCTTCGGCTTGCATTTATTCGAGTCCACTAGATATACAGCAGAACTCTCAGAGCGGGTTGACAAGCAACCTGCGCCAGACGGGCATACCGATAGCAATCCTAGTAACTTTGTCTGCTCCCATTGTTAGCTATTCGTACAGTCGGCCAAGTGAGGCCGCAGTGAGGGTATTCGGTGAAGGGTAGCGGTGGGGGATGTTACGGTCAGAAGAGGATTTGAATCGCGACTGACGCGCGAACTACGAACACCAATTTACCGCGAGTCGAGATCCTTGGTTATGTAAGCATTCAATACGCAAATCCTGATTGGCCGATCCTTTCCCTTCCAGATGCAAGTCACCATACATGGCTGGAATATGAATTGACGCCAAATGGGTACAGTCTTTATAAGGTTTGGACTAGCAGACATGGCATCACTTCCGGCCTTCGACCATGATGATATGGTAGCCATGCACGGTCTTGATAATCTCCGAAACAATAGGTTTATCCACTGACGATGGTTGTAATGCGAATGCTGCATCCTGGAATGCTCCGACCATAGAGCCACTTTTGTATACGGAAGTTCAGCCATGAGTCCATCGGGGCCAGCGATCATCGTGTAGGCTTACCGCACCATCCAACCTAGTGAGCCTCCGCCTGAGAATGATTGGTCAATTAGTCGCCGCTAGTTTACGCAGAAAATGTTTGCTTACTTTTGGCTTTGTCCTCACTGTATTCCTGTGCTAATCGTTGTGAGATCCCCGACCGATGTGAAGGAGGATAACCACACGGCGAAACACACCTGAGCGACTTTATTGAAAGCAACTCCGTCCTTATAGTCATATATTGAGTCAATTTCAGCATTCTAAAAGTTTAGTAAGCCGACGTCTTACATTGATCTTCTCCATGGCTTCCACGGCTTTCGAATGCTTCTCGCCTAGAAAACGCAGCACATCAGAAACAGGCGAAGAGAGCGAGTATAATCACTCAAGGCTGACATAGTATATGCCTGACGTTGACTGAGTTTGCCGTCTTTAGCTGTCACTCACATAAATCGGTAAGAACTCGGCTCGGGCCCGATTGATGATTAGATGAGATTAGAGCACACTTTGCTAGAACCTGATCCGGAGGACTCTTCGTCCTTTTTTCCCTTCCCCTTTGACTTGGTAGCATCCTTGTTGTTATCTTTCTTGTCGCCTTTTTTCGGAGGCATGCGCGGAATCGACAAACGTGATGGCTGAGCAGATTGAGATGGGAAGTTGCTTATTCATCGCTCAGAAGCTAACCATGGGAAGTTCCGAGCCGGCGCCTACAGACTCAATGGGGCAAGACACCTACCGTCGAAAACCCACCAAATTCATATACAACTCATAGGAGCGTCGTATAAAGTACACTTGTGTATTATACAATGAAGAGAGAAGTCGTGAAGGTCTTCAGAGAGCTTCAAAGTGTATAAAAGAACCCTTCTTTGCCTTCAATCACTCCCTTCGTACCGTTTTTCACCGCTTTGTTACGCAGGTGAAAGTAGACGGACAGAATGATGATGACAACGATCATAAAGATCTGAGATACCAGCGTAGCAATGAGGCCAGGCACGTATTTTGGTCCGTCCTTCTGACGGAGTACGAGCGCGGCTATGATACCTCCCATTCCGCCCCACATAATACTACAGGGCGTCAGACCAGTAAGTAAGGGAGTCTCCAGGGAGTCAACCAGAGTTACTCACCTCAAGGCAGATGAGAAAGCTCTCTTTGACTGGCCGACGACGTTATTAGCCTGCCAGGCCAGCACGCCAGGCATGTTCGCTGAGCTCCCGGCTAGAGCGAAGAATGTTCCGATATACCTTGGTGCCTTGCCCTCGCAATACGCCAACATCGCAAATCCAATCACACCGAGAGAAGCGTTGAAAGCTAAATATGGTCCTCTCCTAACCGTCTTATCGGAGAAGTGAGCGACGACCAGGGCGTAGACGGCTCCGAAGACGAAGGGAGGGGAGCACTATGCAACACGAGGAGATGTTTTAGCCGAATGTGAAGGGCTCCGTCGAGTAGACATACCAGCAACTGAGAGTCGCGAACGTTGTATCCCATACCACCAATTATGGTCGGTAGGAAGAATGTGATTGAGTAACTACACGTCGCGGGGTCAGAACAGCTTTTTATCGTCGCAATCAACCAGTGCTCACTCACGCCGGGAAAGTACAACACATGAACAGAAAGCCATAAGCCCAAAGCTTGAGATCCATGGTGTACGTCAAAGCCTTCTCGATCGTCAAAGCGTCAAATACCGCATCACCACGGTCTTCGTCGATCCTACACTTGACGAAACCAGTCTCCTCAGGGGTAAGGAAAGTATTACGGTCCGGGCTATGGTGAGCAAAGGAGCACCCTTTTAGATCTTTTGAAGGAGGGTTCTGGCAAGACTCGAACTTACAAGTCCGCAATGACTAGTACACACGAGGAGCACTCTCAATCAATGGCCATTCAGAGGATAATAGGTACGGAGGACCTTACCGAAGTATGCGATGAGCCCCAAGACGGCAGTTATAAGACCTTCCATGATCCAGATCCACTGCCAGCCGTGAATACCTGCGGTTCCTTCCATTTTTGTAAACCCGTAGGCGAGAATAGGGGAGAATCCACCAGCCATATAGGAGCTATCAGAATCTACGATCAGGTTCAGCTGGCCGTAGCATCGCCGAGGTTGACTTACATAAGAGTAAAGAGCGCGAGGCGGAACTGGACCTCCCGCCGAACATACCAAAGAGTGATGAGGTAAGCGCACGAAGGGAAAAATCCGGACTCCAGAGCGCCCAACAAAGCTCGCAAGGCGGCAAGCTGATTCCAAGTCTTTACGAATCCCGCGGCAATGCTGATGCATCCCCAAAGAAAGACGATGGTGGAGAGGAAGAGTCGAGGACTGGCTTTGCGAAGGAAGACATTTGCAGGTATTTCTACGAGCATGCAAAGTAAAAAGCTAAGTTCTGACCTTTAAGAGATGGGGGAGAATCCTTACCGAGAACAATATAAGGTACGAAAAAGGCTAGGGTAACGATCGAGTACCTGTTGCCGATACTCAGACCTAAGGCCCTGTCCATTCCAGCAACACGAATGAGACCCAAGTTGGTTCTATCTGTAGAAAGAACAATATTGAACAACAATGAGGCACGGGTTCTGCAGCTAGAGAAGCGCGGCCAAACGCATTTACCGATCAGACTGAACGCATAGAGTGCAGCTAGAATGGGTACGAGTGTTAAGTCAATCTTGCGCCTATAGTTATTAGCGTAAGGTTAGGCACGGTGCATTGAGACTCGAGAGCTGAGGCGTACAAGACTCGTTTCTCGTATTCGATATCGCTCAAAGGACGGACCGGAGGCTCCCTAGCCTTGTAGTGAAGGACATCTGCGCCAGCTTCTTCGTCCTTGGCTCTAACACTGGTAATGGAGTGAGCAGACATGGAAGACCAGTCTTTCAGAGATATGTTAGAGAATGTGGGGGAGAAGGGTGCCAACTGGGGGAGAGCAAGCAGACGCTCGGTTACATGTTTATATCGAGAAGGACTTCGTCTTACAGAAGAGACTTGTGCCAGTTTGAAGCTTCTTTCAGCTGCTTTTATGTCCGGGTATCGACTGCTGGCAATGTCTGGCCGACGCAGTGGAGTATAGTGGTGCTTCCCTGTCTTGGCCTCGAATGTCTTATACCAGCAAGAGCGACCATTGTATCAGTTCCCTTGCGATTGGTTCCAAGCCCGCGGATTGGGTCAGTGATTCTCGATCGAGAGTAGATCCCTGTTCGACGGCCTTTGACAAGTCATCGTGGCACTCACTAACGGTTCATGAGTGGTAAGAATCTACGGGGTTTCGCAACCAGGGAGTACGTCGAATGACCAGATATAGTGTCAAGCTAGCTCATCGGCACCTTGATCGAGTGTTCAACAGCACCAAACATCGCCTTTTAATTCTCTGGGTCGAAGGTGTGACGAGTCTAGAACGGAGCGACTCTTTGGCTATGCCCACGGTTGCCTTGAGGTACTATTCCACGTGATCTAAGGGCCAAAGAGGGTCAGGGCTATGTGTATAAAGTCAAGTGCGCAGCCTAGATAATAATCGAAGCACTATTTTTGTTCGTTAAGCGAGATAAGATGGAGTAAGGTCCCCGGCTAGAAAGTAACCGATAACCGAGCCTTGGCCGGGCTTGCCGTTTGAAGGTGGTCGCGAAGCCTTCGGACGCGTGATTTTGAGAGTCATGCCCACGATGGTCACCGTGGGGACGCTCTGAACAGAGTATAACCCGACAGAGGCCAATTGGATCTCGAAATCTCACATCGGGTTCCTGCGATGGAAGCACAGCATACGATCGCATTGGAACACCTTTGAATTCCATGGTCTCAAATGAGGAGAGTTCATCCCCTGGAAGTGGAAATATGCGCTCGTTTGCCAGCTGCAAATTGTATCGATATCATTCCATCCAATTGGCGAACTCCGAGTCGTGTAAGGCACTGTCTCAGGTCTCAGCCCAACAATATCAAATCCTAAGCTCAAGATGTACTGGAGCGGAGCTCCGACTAAGAGGGCAGCGGAAGCCCGTGGGGAAATCTAGTGAGGTCTACAATGCTGAAACTTCGCTGACGAGATGTCCTAAGCGTGGAAGTAGTAGTCTTTGGGTGAAGGTCCACGCGCGCGCGAGAGAGAGAAATGCAATACAGAGAGACCGTCGATAACAAGGTTTGAGTCGTGTTAAAGTTGCTCAAGAGAATATTTGGGGGATCGAAAGTACGCTTCGCTGGGCATTAGAAATAGTGCCTTGCACAGGGGAGCTTACTCTTAGCGAAGGACGTTCGGGAACTCAAAATCATCAAAGTAAGAAGTTCGAAGTGAGCTTCTTGAGATGGTTATGGAGACAGCGGTGGAACACTGTCGTCGAAAGCGATCCTATTACCTTGGACCTCTGTAACGTTCAATGCACCCATTTACCAGTCACAATCCCAAGCTGCGCCAACTTCTTTCACACAATATCCAGCCCATTTAGGAGTGAAGAAGAAGTGGTCTGAGCTTGTGTTAATTCTAGGTCACTGGGAGAGAGTCGCCCTGAATCTTAGCCCGCCTAACTCCTACGAATAAATTTGCAGACGATGTTTGAGCTTTTGTTTAAAATTTATGACTGCTTGATGATTATGTACGGACGTATGTAGAACACGTCAACACAATATACTGTACCATTTCGACAATAGGCTCGCGGGGGTCCAAGAGTGACCATTTCAACCGTAGGCTCGCTGGATCGCAAGGTAGTGGGACGCCGTGACCGAGCCCGACCTTAGGCTCGTATCAAGGGTTCTAGGGTGCGGAGCGCCCGAAAAACTGCCTAATTTGGTATTTCCGCTAGCCCCGATGGTCAGCTTTGGGGAGCCGTGCGTGAAAAATAGGCTCGAATGGGAGGCGTGACGCGTGACCAAATCACCGAATAGGCCGGGCTCGGAGGCCAGCGTGATGGCGTAACGAGCCTGTGGTCGGAATACCTCACGTGTTCTACTTCCTGTCCGCTGCCCACGGCGACCTCGTAATAAGGGACGGGGTCCCGATACACGCTACAGCGGTAGGTCACTAAGCCTATAGAGGGGCTATATCGGTCTTGCCTTGAAGCTTTGTGAGGCTAAGTTGTCTATCCAGAGAAAGAATTTGGAAGGGAGAGGCCTAGGAAGGTGTCTGAATATGTACATGCTATACAAGTACGCCCTATGTCTAGATACGCGAGCGTCACTACGGTAGTTATCACCTGCAACTGAGTGGCCCATGTGGGTGATGGTGTATCAAAGTTCGGCTATCAAGGCTTTCAAGGGTCTTCCAATCCAGACCGCTACCGTATTCACTACTAAAGTACTTTACTGAGTAGCGTCCGAGCATCTGTCAAATTGATTGAGAATATCTATAGCTAACTACAATACTACCGGTCACTTCTTCATACCACTCGCTGCAGGAGATGGACCGGGAGAGGCGGACGGGGAGGAGGGTGAAGCGAGAGTCACGAGACTACTATGACACCGCTATATGTAAAGTTAGCTTAAGCTTTGCGGTCTATGCCCAGGACCCCGAACCCGCGGTGCCAACCTAGGGGCTACCTGCGGGGACCTGGTCAACGGACAGGAATTAAAAGTCAAGGCTAGGTCGGAATGGTCCAGTACTTAATTATTTCACCCATAAACTCGCGTGAGTCCCAGCGTGACCATTTCAACCGTAGGCCCGCTGGCTCGCAAGGCTGTGGGACGCGTGACCGAGCCACATTTTAGGCTCACATTCAGCGTTCTGGGGGGGGGGGGGAGCGCCGGAAAAGTGCTTGATTTGGTAATTCCGCTAACCCCGACGGCCAACATTGGGAGCCGCGCCTCAAAACTGGGCTCGAATTGTGGGCGTGATGAGTGACAAGATCACCAATTAGGCCCGGCTCGGAGCGCACCGTGACGGCGTGACGACCTGTGTTCAAAATGGTACAGTAGACCTAGAATAAATCTTTTCGCACTCAGCGGTGTGAGAGAAGCCTACCGTAGATGAGTAACTTGTTCACCAATAATATAATATCACGTAACCGCCGCTTCATATAGATACAGTGACTTGCTAGCTGCTTAGATTCACCGCCTTACAGCAATGCCTCTCGTAGACTTCCTGCTAGCTGGCGATCTCTAGCAAAGATCTAGCTTTGGGCAGCGAGGTTTGCTGGCTCGAAGAGGTGTGTCCGAGGTTTTCATCCACAATGGTACCCGCAGCCGACTCAAAGAACGGAGTCCCAGAAGGAGAATGGAGATCACTTCTCGGGTACCGTCGATTTCACTTTTGCATTATGTTCATATTCCCATCCCTCTCCTTCCGATACCTCGGCAAATGTAGATATTCCAAAGAATAAGGGTACAAAGGTGCTAATACAGAGTGTATCCCTTTTTTAGTCCAACATGATCTGGTCGTGGGCTTCCCCAGCCTCCCAAGGTACGCGGGATGAGACAAGCCAATTTCGCCTCCATCGGACCAATACTCAAAGCCTTTTACGCAATATGCACACGTTACAAACTCAGCTCCTCGAGCAATACATTCTGACCGCGCATATGAATGGATTTGTATATGGCACTAAGCTATAAGAATCACAGCAAAACATGCTCTGGCGGACATACACCATCAAAATGACGAGCAATAAAAACCCCTAATCTTAACTCGATCTTCTCCCCTTCTCCTTTCACGAGCAGACCTGAGTGGATTGGTAGATGCTGGAAGCTCTGGGTCCACCGCAGTGGCATGAACCGTCGGCGCATTGTTGAGCAGTCTTGCTCGATCCGTAGCAGACGGAGTAGCATGATGAGGCGGCGTTGACTGGAGCGGCACCAGGAGCAATAGAGTTGGAGCATGAGCACGCGCTTCCGCCGGAAATGGCAGCGTAGGTGTAGGGGCCGTGAGTGGTGCAGTAAGACGTGCACCAGCTACCGGAGGATCCACCACCGACGATGGAAGCGGAGACAGAGATACCACCGCCAACGCCGGAGTATGAGCACTCGAGATAGGACCACGAGGTGTAGCAGGAGCGCTTCTCGGCCTCAACTGCTACGAGGGGACTGGCGGAAACGGCGGCGAGGGTGGAGAGAACGATGGCGGCGAGAGAGAAGTGCATGATGAGTTAAAAGGGTCCGAAGATTCGCGTTGAGGGGGGTAGGATTATGACGGGGAGGGTTGCGGTGTTAGGAACGACTTGACGACTCGAAAGTTTTTGACGAACTCAATTTATAGGTCAGCTCGAGGCTGTTTACCCTCTTTTACGCCCTTTAGCACCTCAGCCCTTTGCCCTTAAGCTGCACTCCGCACATTCAGAGCTTTGGTGCTTCAGGCACCTTGTAAGATGAGATCTCCCACACTGAGCGCTCCTCCGATGTCGTTCCGTACCGACCAAGGGCAACTGTATTCAAAGAACGAAGGTGTGTCGTTGAGCGGAAAATAATCCTCAAGTCACGAGTTGAGCCACATTACCCAGTGAGAGTCGAGGCGAGCTTTAGAAGCTAAGGAACACAGCACTGCGAAGGATTGAATGAGGACCCCAGTGTCGCTCAATGATAGAATGTCTGGGCTTGGCAAATTGGGACTGAAGGAGAGAAGACGTAAAATTTAAGGCCCTGAGTTCTTTAAGGGCAGGACAGGGACGGAAGAACGAATGCCGTGAGCAGCCGGCCACAGCTCGAGGGTTGCTTCCCCGAGAACATCGGACGTGCTGAGCTGCTGAGACAGCAGGATAATGAACGTCAAACTAACAAAGAAGCGAGCTCCTGATTCCCAATCCTATGATTGGTCTGGTAGAACAGCAACGGAGGTCAGCTGGACGCGAGTCGGGATAAATGTCGATAGATGTCGATTAGGATCGAGCTTCTTTTCCTGAGGAGGAAAATTTTCACGCGGAGCTCTGATTAAAGATTCGCTTCGGTTTCTGGCCTCAACATCAGGGCGTCGATCTATCAGTGGAAGGATGAGATCGACTATTTAAATCAATAGTCTGTTGGCTTGGTACTTTCCAGCTCCCAGTATTCTATACGTGTATGTACTTGAATTCGCCGGGTCCAAAGGGCAAGTAATCAACAATATGGGCTTTGCCGTAAATCCAGTATGACGAGCGAATTCCCGTGGAGACAGTGCCTGCTTAGGCTAATTGTACAAAAGCTTGCTCATGAGCTAGTCGAATTCGGACCGGTCTAAAGAAAGGAAGGTCATTATATGAGTATTCCACCTGGTGTAACTCTTGGGTCAGTCTCTGCCGAACGGCGTTGGTTAAACTCATGACTCTCGGACTTTGCATCATGGCGTGCACCCCACTTCAAAAAAACACAGTGCAAACAAAACACCAGAATACACACGATCAATATACTGAAAGCCTCCAAAATTTGCAAAAACCGGGAATTGGAACGTGCAGCCAAAGTCTTTCACAAGGAAAGAGAGTAGAAAAATTTGGAATCAAATTAACCCACTAGACCAGGATAGTCTGAATCGAGTGAAGCGTACGATCTGAGATCGCATGAATGCGCCGACGCGTAGTGCACTGAAGGCCTCGTTGATGCTCTGCCACTGCATTCCTCGCACCGCAACCAGGCCGGGACCTGCACCTCGTTGACGAGAAGGACGGACACCCAGTACACACCTCCCGGGCAGGGTCGATGAGCATGGCGGGCCGCGTAAGACCCTGTGAGATCCCAAACGCCGAGATGAGAGGCATGGCAACAGGCCGAGTGACCCGCCGCCTCCCCAGAACGGTAACAACCTTGATGGAAGACTACCGCGCGTCAAACCTTGGGCCCGTAGACCCCCGGAGAGACGACTGTACCTAATCCACTCGCTAAAGCGGAGGCACGATGGATGCGAGAGAAGACGTGGTCAGAGACCAGCGGTGCGGTCCAGGTTGGAACCAGAACAGCGAACACGCCAACGAGGCCAGACCCCCGCGACATTTCCCAAACACCCAAGCCCAAGCGCATCGTCAGTCCTCCGTTCTTTCGAGAAGAAACATCGTTGGACATATGTAACGAAGGGGTGTGCATTTCTGGTGTGTCGCTCGACACCTTAGTGTCGGTCCCATCAAGAGACGATCATTAAAGGGAGCCGTAGAACGCTCAGACCTTAACCCGCTCGCGAATAAGGAGTAGCGTCGACGCGTATCGTCGCACAACCTGTTTGGAACGAGCTACGCGGCTTCAAGCCTGGTGGGCTGGATGAGAAAAAAAATTCAGCAAATGAGACTAAACAAACATCATCAAGCACCTCATTCCGAGCTATTGCCGGGTTCATAACGGGGCTCAGCAACCGTTGCATCGTATTCGTGGCTCGAAGATACTCATCACGATAGGGCTTCTTGGAGTTATCTTCAAGTTCGCGAAAAGATCGCAGCCAAGGCCGTAGCGAGCTCGAGCTGCCAATGTCCGCGATTCCGGCAGTCTTCTAATTCGGGACTGAATACGTAAAATGGGATTTATAGGTTCTCCCAACTCTTTCCGTGAGCTAATAGCATTTAGGGCATTTTTCTCCGCCCTAAGACGTGGAGCTCTATCGAATCGGCTATCGAACTACCGAAAAGAGCGCACATATTACATACAGAGTTGCAGCACTTGTGCTGAGCCAGCGTCCATTATAGCTGGTGAAACTGGTTGAGGATAGTCTTGACATCGGCCAGTAACGTTTTACAGAAGCTATCCGTGGCGTTGTCTTGTTCCAGTTCCGGCGCGTCCGATGGGATGATTAAGAATAATGAAGAGCTCGCAGCCATTGGTAAATGTGAGTGCACCCGGTAACTTGACATGACAGTCCGACGAGAACAAATGGAATGCTGAGGCTTGCGAGGACCATTGAAGCGCGGTACAATACTTCTCTAGGCATTACATTCTTCATCCTAACCTTAGCGAGTCGATAGAAGGGTGCCAAATTGCTTCCGTTATCTAATTAGTGTTGTGCAATAATTGTATATTCCGGCAACTCAGGGCCGAGCATATAATAGCATATAATCTATAAGAATGATTCTGGGGACTTGTGATCGCCGGAAGGTTATATCAGCGCGGAGCCGTTTTGCTGATAAGTCCCAGCGCCCTCCGACCAGCACGTGGGTTTCTCCCCTGTCTAGTATGTCGATTCATCTCCGGAAGGGCGAAAGACATCGTCTCTGTAGTCACCACTACTGATCCATTATATCCGATACTACTCATTCTCAAAGCGCTCCTTCCCAGAAAGATGGCTCTATTTGATGGTCTACTCGACCTTGGATAGGGTAGAACGCCACCATAGAACGTTGAGGATCGGCGAAAATGCAGTTGAATTACGGCAGAACTCCAGTCTAGAGCAAAGCTACGATCTACTTATCAAGGTCAAATAGCCGGCCACAATGGGCGCATAACTAACGCCAAGTCTTATTAATCAGTCATTCAATTCATCAAGTTAGTCGAATAGACGATGACACTCCATCTTGGTTTAGGAATCCAGAGACAGGTCCCTAGCTTTCCTCCGCTTAGATTGCGAGACACCGATTGCTTGTCGTTTGTACCGTCTATCTCAATGGTAGTGCCAAGGAAGATTGGTTTATTGGATCGTCGGTGGTGTCACGCGAACGGATGTGACATCGTCCCGTTACCCTTGTACCTCACAGGACCTCAATTGTGTCCCTCTTCCACCACCTCCACCCCCACATCAACCGGATCCCGCAGGTGAGGTGGAACCGAATCTCCCGGCGTACAAAGGGCTAGTCTGACCTCTTCGTGTCGTGACCTTCGTTTATGTGACCTATCGCGCATCATTTCCCCAATTGCTCCTATGGCCTCATCGATTTGAACATCGACAACTTGGACTATCAATTCACTGCGCCTCGCACGGATCCATTACTGCATTTAAATCTTCCTGCACTTAGACTCTCGACAACCACAGACCCTCGAATCCTTCTTTACCAGACCCCTCATAATGGCACAGAAGCGCATCAACAAGGTCAGCATCTTTTCGACCAGTCTTCCCTAAAACACTCGGGCATCCAAAGTACGGCATTGCTCGAGCTGGCTTGGTGTCTTTGTCAGAATACCGGCGGCCAGAACCGGAATTTCAAGTTGGACTGAGCGGCGCCGTCCGATGTGCATCACGTCGTACTCCCCCTTCGTTACCATCACCCAAAAACCACCTCACTCCCCGTATCTCTGAATGATCTGCAAAAATTGCGGGACTCACATCAGACTTTGTCAAATAGGAATTGGCCGACCTTGGACGCGACCCGCCGTCGTCATGCAGTGCCGGACCGACCGGTGACAGTCTTTTCAATTGGCAAGCCACCATCATGGGACCTGTGCGTTCATCTCTGGCTCAACTTCAAAGCCAAAGTGGATAGCTCACCCGTGACGTATCATAGTCTGACTCCCCGTACGCGGGCGGCGTTTTCTTCCTCACGATAACCTTCCCGACCGACTATCCCTTCAAGCCACCTAAAGTCAGCTTCACCACCAAGATCTACCATCCTAACATCAACTCCAATGGAAGCATTTGTCTGGATATCTTAAGGGATCAGTGGTCACCAGCTTTGACGATCTCGAAAGGTGCTTATACAGCCCTATTACGAGACTCGTGTGCTGATGGAAGGAACTATATTTCAGTGCTTCTTTCGATTTGCTCAATGCTTACTGACCCGAACCCCGATGACCCATTGGTGCCCGACATCGCTCACGTAAGTTGTCTCGTACATCCCGAGTTCGTCGTGCTCACATTCATCGCTTTTCGTTTCCAGCTGTACAAGACTGACAGAGCCCGTTACGAGGCAAGCGCGAGGGAGTGGACCAGGAAGTGAGAAATCCCCGAATGTCTTCATCGACTACGAAGTACTAACTAAATTCTGCGTAGATATGCAATGTGAAGCGATGAAAGTGGAGCGCTCTCGTACAACTGTGTAGCAAGGCCGTCCGTAGTAACCTGAAATACGTCTTTTGATAAAGTTTCTGAGTGAATGTGACGCCTACCGACCTGCAAGGCTGCATATATCGGCACTCTCGCGCAGATATGGTCTTAGCCTCTGTGGTCCTTCACTCCAGATCGACTTTGCAGTTGTCGCCGGAACTCTTCTAAAGGAGGGCTGAGGCGGTACGTCACACGAACCCTTAACTGCACTCTAACCTTTCTGGGCACCCTGCCCTGTTGTCAAATCTCCGGTCAAAGCCTAATGCCTGTCCAAGCTATCGCTGATCTATTTAGACATTTACAAGTCTGGTCATGTTTCTGTCGCTGCTTGCGGGGGCCTAGCCAAGCCATGTAGGATTGTAGGATTAACGGCGATGTAAACCGCGACTCACCGGTCGAAGGAGATGCCGTTTCTATTATCTGAGGTAACGAGAAATGTAAGATCATCTTCTTATATCGGGTGGGAGCAGGTCGAGAGATTGACGACATACAGAGCTTTTCGAACCTTTGAGACGTGTTTAACTTCCGGAGTCGGGAAACAGCCTTAATTAAGATCAACAGAAGTTTGAGCTCAAACCCTACCTACGAACACGGTTTCCAGGAGTAAAGGAAGAGAGGTTTAGAATGGACTATGGGTGTAAGCCGGCTGAGACGTTCAATCTGAACAAAACGCATACCACTAACAGGAAGGTATTTACAAGTGGTCAGGTAGAAATTGCATAGACTGTAGTTAGGTGGAAGTACTGCTGTGGCTAAAATTACTGTACCCACGCAAAGTCTAGCAACGGGGTGTGACACCGTGACCGGTTTTCAAGCGATAGCCACAAGCAATGGGACCGTCGGAAGTGGCGTGACATAGCAATATTGGACGCCCATATCCAGTCGGATTGACCAAAATCCTCATGGCAGGCTGCACAAACTTTCTCAAGGCGCCAAATCCAGCTCTACTCGGGCCTAGAAAGTACTTCCTTAGGAAAATCGACGAAAATGTCGGACAACAGTGATTTTAGCACCAGATTTCCGGCGTGACAGTGGTAATATTGTAGCAATGGGGGGGTCAAAACGTGACGTGATATTGCTATAACTTAGCGTTGGAAAGCCGCTAGCGTGACGTGACCGTTGCTAGACTTCGCGTGGGTACAGTATGAATCGACATGTATGCTAGGTGTCGATTTATCCAGCCTGCAGATTAGCCGTGAAAGGTCGCCCGGACCGGGCCGAGAAATGTTTGTTTGCCCGAGCTTGGTCCGCAAGGCAAGCGTCTCGCGCACGTTCGTCGTACATGGTTACCTTCCTCTGACTGCGCTATGCTGGTCCCTACTACAGTATTAAGCACAACCAAATAGAACTCTCATAAGCTCGACCACTGGACGCCATGTGCATGTTGACTCCTCCAATGATGTTTGATGGCGACGATGAGGACTATCAGCCCTTTGCCGACCTCCTCCAGAAGCTACAACATTCGATACAAGTGGATTCCACATTCTCCGATGTTGGTCTGGAAGACTTGATCCCAATCTGCCTTTATGGGACAGCGTTACGCTACTTCGAAAGCCTCGACTCCGATTGTCAGTCGGACGCGAGTCAGCTCACCGTGGCTCTCGAAACTCGCTTTCCGAGAAGATCGGTTCCAGTTGTGGTACGCACCGGGGTCTCTCACGTGGGACGCCAGAAAGTTGTTAATGGCCTGCTCATCCTCTAGGGAGCTCCCGCTGTTGTTGCTGCTTGCCCTCCGAGCTCCGATGCATATGGAATCTCAACACCAGCTGCGATAGCTCCTGCGACGGTCTCTAGCTTGGCGTCTCCTACCCACCAAGCTCCTGAGGTATGTTCGCTCTCACGGAATAAATCTCAAGCTAATCACTCCATACCATTATTGAAAAGTAGATCAAGCCTAAGTCCTCAGCTAGCAAGGTCAGATAGATGCCTCCACGCCTTGGGTCCTGTCGCCTAAGAAGGAAGTGCTTCATTCAGATTATGGGATCACTCATGGATGTAACGGAAAAAATCCGATACGTGTCCATTGCTCGTCCTCTCATGCCGCCTACGGAAGAACTAGTCAGTATCGCTATTCATAAGATGTGCCGAGGAGACTGACTGCTCACTAATCAGAGTCCTCAAGTCGAGATCCCATTGTTCTACATCGATCATCACTCTTCTAGTTATCCTACCATTGTCAAACGAGTTTTCGAGCTTGATCCCCGTGACTACAAAGCCGTAGCCGAGACGGCGAAGAAAAGGCTCTTCGACCTATCGCAATACGAGGCAAACAGGTATGATCTGCTCCATGAGTCAGAGGCTTAGATGCCGTGGAGGACTTATTTTGCCCCAGATTATACATTGGTATGAGGTGGGGCATGAATTACGGGACACGCTCTGTTGTGTTTTGCAACGACGTCTCCGGTCCGTCAAGTGCGTCGCTCATTTCTCGATTAGTCCAGCACTTGCTTACCAGGAACTATTCCGTAGGTGTTTTCTTTGCGGTAGGCTTTGGGGACTTCGGGGTGTCGCCCGAGAGAGAGTGTTTTTCTTACAAGTGGTCGCCAACTTTGCGTTTGATGGACGTTATACGGGACACTAGCAGTAAGGCATGGGGTCGCCGCGGGTCTCAGACTGCGAAGCCAGGAAACTACACTATAAAGACCTTCATTCGCACGAAGTTCCCCGGTATGAAGGAGGAGAGGTTCAGGATGGACTATGGAGGTAAGTCAACTTCGACGCGAACACGGCATTTCCCTGACATTTCACGTCGACGAAGTCGTCAAGTGGAGAATCCGTGTCGGCGTGCTATAATTCTTTTGTAACATTCTTGTTTTTATTTTGCAAACTATCTAATAGAACAACGGGCATTAGGAAGATGGCGTGAAAAAACAAAATTCGAGAAGACGACAAAGTCCATAGCAATTTGTGAGAAGAGAAGAGATGCATGAGACGATGAGAGTAGAGCTATACGTAAGATCTAGGCGAGGAGAGAGGATGCAAGAGAAGACAGTAGGTACCGGTGAGAAGAGATCATTGACGAAATCTGAAAAAAAAAAGCAATCCCGAAGTCAAGCGATTATCCTTGTCTCTGACTATTGACGTATTTCTGAATTACCACTAGCTATCAAATCAAGTTTTTAAGCGCCCGTTGAGAAGAAAATTGAGGTACCAGCGTTGCTCATCCCTCTCCGATAGGCAGCCATCTCGACATCCGCCTTCCCATCATTGGACCACGGATCCGGAAGGGCAAGCTCTTCTCCGCGGCTAGGCGACAGGAAATAGTCCTCGTTGATCCAGAAGCCAAAATCCGGTGCTGTGGAAGGGTCGATTGGGTCTAGAGCTGAGTCGGAGAGCGAAGGCTGGCCTGCCATAGTTCCAACCCCACCGAGAGAGTACGTCGAGTTGAAGACGGGAGCGTTGCTCGCCGTCATGGCAGAGAGATTAAACGGGCTGCCAGTATCAGACCTCTTGGTCTGACCCTCTTGCGGGGTACCCATGTAATAGTCCTCTTGGAAGAACGAAGAAGGTTGGAGCTCTCCAGTGTCCATTCCGAACTCGTTTCCGTCGAGCCCGAACGCTTCCATAAGGGAGCCTGGACCGTCATCGACAAGACCGAGTGTGCTGTACATTCCAAACTCTTCGGGAGATAGCTTGTCCTGAGGCTCGGGAGAGACCTGAGGGTTGAGGAAGTTGTTGTCGAGTGACCAGCCGACGTTGACGAACGGCGAGCCGAAGGTGGAAGACCCCGAGGCAGGAGTGTGATGCTCAAGAGAAGCAGCAACGGCGGCGGGGGTGGATTGAGAAGAAGTGGGAGCGGGGTTGGTGAAGTAAGGAAGAGGAGGAGGGAGACAAGAGGCGATATGGGCAGGTGAGCAGCTCTCGATGGCCTGGACAAGAGAGGGTTTAGTTCAGCGTTACAGTCGATGAGAGATTGAACCAATGCTTACCACTGATGTCTCCCTGTACATGGCTACTCTTCTCTCGTGAGCAACCCTCTGCTCGTGACCAGGGGCGATGGGGTTGTTGAAGAGCGTATCCCCGGTTTCGGGGGTCCCAGCAGCCAAAGAATTGTTGGTGGTCCTGCCCTTGGAGATTCTAACCACAGTGGGCGCCGAAGCCATTTCGCTGTAGTTTCGCGCGTGGGTCCTAGCTTTACGGACGGCGGTCGCAATGACTGGCACGGTAGGTAGGGAAGGGGTCGACAGGGATCGACGGCGCGCAGGATGGCTCGGCAATGGAAGCTCGTGAGTGCCAACGAAAGGAAAGGGAGGAGAGATGGAGGATTTCTTGGTAGTCGCGCGCCGAGCGCGAGCACGTTGAGCCTTCTTCGACAAGCTATCTTCAAAATCACTGCCCTCGTCGTCGTGATCGTCGTTACCGACGGAACTGTCGTCGTCGACCTCAACGTCGATCATACCGCGGTCGAAGTCCTTGACGTTCCGAAGGACGGCGTCTTGAGCAGCCCCGCCGCTGACGAGGTTGGCGATCAGTTTGACGCGCTTCTCGTCGTGCGAGTCGATGGGTGCTTTGAGGCGGCGACGAGGGGCAGAGGAGGAAGAGGATGTACCAGTAGCGTTCGAGGAGGAGCCGCTCTTGTTATACATGGGTGAGTAGCGATAGTCGGGGTACCGCTGGTGGTGGCGTTCTTTTTCGTCACGAGCCTGTCGTTCGTAAGGAGCCTTCTGCTCTTTTGAAAGAGTGTTCCAGATGCGACCGGCAATCTGCAACGCGCGATCCGAGTCGAGTGAGCGGGTGTACTCTGAGGAATGACGAAAGCTATACATACCTTCGAGATCTTCCTGTGGTCGTTTTCGACACCCTGCCAACCCAAACGAGTGATTAGAGCCAGCCTTTTAGGCAATTGCGACAGATACTTACGTTAAGAGCCCCGGTTTCGACCATATGGCCTATGGAATAGGTTGTGGACGTCAGTTAGAAACGATGGCACAAATGAGCGGAAACCCTCCATACAGCGAAACAAGATGAAGGCATTTTTTGGGCGCTTGATGTGACCTTCGGGCTGCTTTTTGGCATGTGATCCCTTGGGCTTGCTGATTCGACGCGACGGTGCTACTGCTCGGCGAAGTTGCGTGCTGCGACCAGCTGGGGATTGGTCGGGGGAGCTTGGCGCCGAATATTGGAAGTCGAAATGAATCTTGGGAATACCATTTGCAATAAGGGGAGAGGTGTTCTCGGAATTGAGAGTTAGGAGCTCAAGGTTGGGGGTGTTGGGAAGGGTGGACCGACCGACGGAAGGGGACGGGGAAAGGGAAGGACAAGGGGTGTTAGGGAAAGGGGAGAGGTGGGTATTGGGCATGGGAGTAGGAAGGGGAGAAAGCTGTTGAGAGTACTCGGTGGGGTTCATGATGGTGAGTGAGCCGAGTAACTAAAGGGGAGGATGGGTATGAGGGTGGTGATGGGGATAGAGATGGGGGATCCGGGAGTGATGATGGGGATTTAAGCGATGCTGCAAGAGCCCAGCTTAAATAGGGTATTTGGGGGTGTGGAGATCTCAAGGGTTGCTTCGGGCGCTGAGCTCTTGTCATGGTCAAACCACGGCAAAGGATCCTTGTTGGGTTTCGATCTCGATGCACTTCCCGAGGGTTCTTCGCTCTTCCTTTCTCTTTTTGGCTCGATTGTCACCACATGCGGGGCCTGTCTTCAGGGTGAAGGGGGCGTGTACCAGACCTCCTGCATAAAATCACATCGAGCTCCCAGGCCTCGAAAGCTCCGAATCGGGCAGGATGGAAGCACTCGACTGGTCTCCACATCTTCGGGGCTCAGCCAGAGATTCGAACTCGGATCGGACAATGGCTTGACAGGAGACATCGACTGCGATCTGAGCATTCGGAAGATTTAAGTGACTCAGCTTTGTTTTATTCTTTGTGACCTCGAGATAAGACGCTGAGCGTTTGCGCGTTTTGAGCTCCGGCGGTATGAAAACCTGTGGTGATGTCGTTGTCGGAGTACACGAAAAAGGAAGCTCAGGGTTCGAGTTACAGCCACGCACCCGTTTTCCCACAACAAAGGAACTCTACCGTTGTCAACCCTCCACACACATGGCACTCTGAAGCCCCTTACACCTCGTTGGGAAGCTCATCGAGCAGCAAAGGAAGAGGAGTGGAAAAACTCCCTCGCACGGTTTTCTCGGAGGCTTCGAGACACTACCCAGAACGAAAAGCTCCTTCGAGATGGATAGCAGCAGCGCGAGCGGTCCTCGCATTCCCTATAGTGCCCAAGGCATTAGAAGTAACGCTTATGCTCCCTGTGGGACACAAGGGCGAGCCACGCACCCCGATAAGTGTCCTACATAAAATCACATCTTCAGTTGTGTCAGGTTTTCCCGAAGACGCTGAGGCCTCGTTCTGGCCCCATTCCTTCGACGATCTCCATCGGCTGGACAATCCATAGCTCATCAAAATCCTCTTATTAACTGATATTTGTATATCCACACTCACTAATGAATGTCCATGTGGACGAATCAAGCACAGTAGCCTCATGTCCCTGAGGCTTCTGCTACTGAGAGCCCCGGATGCTTCGGAGAACCTTCGTGCTCTCCGCCGCAAAGCCTCTACATAGACTCGAGGTTTCCTAATTTATCGAACAAGAAACGCCCCCGGGCCCCTAAAACAACCATCTACTTACTGACCGAGGCCTTCCGGACCGTGTTGTTCAAGCTCCATGATATTTGCCAGAGGAATTGGGAACCGCCTCAGAAGAGTCATTGAATGCTCTATGCGATGGTGTACACGATGGAGGAGTGCTCACTCAGAGCGGAGCGTGAATCCCTTGTCGACCAATCTGGAGAAAGCACCGGTCTTCGGCTTTTCTTCCAAGGCCCGTTGAACAACCACTCGCGGGTAGTTAGTCTACCTCCGCTTCCGCGTGAACTTCATAAGTCTCTTCCAAGATACATCTTCTAAATGTGAAATCCCGTTTCCGCTGCACCTCTTCTCCGTGTATCGGGCAGACGTACGGCAGGATGTGGACGCACGCGTCATCCTTGAGGTTCCATCTCGGTAACATAATTTAGCGTAAGGGTGTAAAGACCGGATAGAGGAGGTGCCCCCTGAGCTCAGGCGTCCGGAGCCGGGGGGAAGGGCGATGACGGAGGGAATTTGGACGACGAATAAGGAGTAGCTGCACATCCGCGCGGGTTGAGAATTGTTTCATGCTTTCGTCAATGAGAAGCTTATATGTGCACATAAGTGAGTCATAGCTCCGGTACCCAGTCAAAGGTCGTATTTTGTCCTGGACTGGGACCAAACGGGACGACTGAAGCGACCCACGGACAACCTCAGGAGTGACCGCAACACATCCCCCAATATTTGGTGACAAGGTCTTGCCGCGCTCATCGTCAGCAATTGTAAAGCGTCATGACTACTGTTCTCTGCCTCGCGTGATCCACGAATTAGGCATTCATTTCGCTTTTCTCCGCAGAGCTAGTGCTTCCGAAATCGAACCTCGCTCAAGGGGAGAACAAGACTCTACTGGGGCGAGCAGCTCGATAGCCAGCCTTCAAAAAGGATACAGAGCAGAGGAGAACGTATTGTATTGCCAAAACTCTGACAGTCGTCTCAGGAAGCCTAATCTCGCATGGCAAGACGCGGTGACGCGGTGACGCGAAGGATCAAAGTTCGGACCTCGATCCCCCCTCAGCACCCATTTTCTGAGATTTCCATGAGATATAGAGAGAAAGTCAAGATGGGAAACTGCGATCTACAGGTATGCACACGAAGAGAAGGAGAGGCGAGTCCGTCAGGATGAGGTGAGAGGTGATCAAGCCCTCACCTTCATCGCCCCTTTACACCTTAGAGCCAATTCCCCTCTGACGAGAATTCATGTAGCTCTCATATCGAAAAGACTATAGCTTCAACCTGACGGTCGAGTGTGCCACGGAACAGGGAGATAGTGACCAGATTACATCACCCTAAACTGAGAATGGTCGAAGTTCCAACAGTCGAAATGCTAATCGACCCGACAGGCTCGCTAGGTCTCCCATCTTTGCACTCCCAAGCCACTTAGATACCCAAATACAGCTGACAAAAGGCTACACACGAAGATGGTTGGGACCGTCGTCTTGGCGGCTTGCTCAATCCACGAATTCATGACCACAAGTGGAAAAAAATAAATGATAGCGAGGCGGTCGCGAGGCGCGAAGAATATGTGTATTGTTGTACTCGCAGAGTGCGCTTGATGATCGCGTGAGATGAAGAGCATTGTGCTACGGTGGAGAGCCGAGTGTCAACAAGACTACACAACCTCGATCCTCGGTGAATACGGTTCTATCTATAGAAGGAGAGGACTTGGAGTAGAGCTTAAAGCTTATTAGTAATCAGTTGCTCAGGCGATGAACGCGCGAATGCTCTCGCTGCAGTCCAGGTGACGATCATCGACTCGGCCCATCGTCGACAAGAGCTAACGTGTGTGGACATACGAACAGCGGTCCAAAACACTTCTTGCACCGCCTTCGTATACGAACACGTTAGTTAATATTAGGCATGCTTCGCGAAACGACGATCCTGAATTCTCGAAGCCCAGCAGTCTGCAGAGGACAATGCTTCAAGCTCACGTGAGAAACAAGTGGACAACTTCAGTTTCAGGCGTTCTCGAGGTGTCGGAGCGCCTTGATCCAGCGACAACGCGAGAGTCATGGACCTCGAGGTGTAACCGATTCGGAACGTAAAACACTAGTAGATTAACACTTGAATTACAGCCAGAGAATAACGCGTTTCATCACTTCCGATAGAATGGTAATAAGATGCCGCGCTCACCTTGAGGCAGGCATTCCAGAAAAGGCTTGTCTTGTAAACATCCCAAGGGGGAGAGGCATCCGAACCACGAGCTGTTCCATGTTCCAGAGAGAAAACACGAGAAACTATGCTTAAGTTTCATAAGTACCTCTCGTGGTGATGGTATTCTACTCGAAGCGGTGTAGCTGACATTTGTTCTCGAGAGCGCTCATGGCTTGAGGTCTCCCCCGGACCAAATGCAAGACCAAAGCGGTCGATAGGAGGTCAAGGAGCTGATAACAGAGTCATATAATCTCGCTCGAAAGGCTGTACGAAAGTGGGAAACTGTTCGCGAAATGAACAGGAACGATGGTAGGCAGTGGAGGGACAAAGAGCTGCGAAATGAAGGTCGGCCCTCTCACGGGCCGGAGGTCCGCGATAAGATAAGATATAAAATGGTTATTTCGGGGCACGCCCAAAGGGGGAAATGAGCACCATCGGCCTCAAAATTATACGAGCCGCTCGACTTGGCAAGCGCTAACGGCAAGCGCTGAACGTGAAATAACATTAGACTTACGTTACGTAGCTGCGGGGGTCTGTGTGGGATTTCTTCAGTTGATCCCCTGGCGGCACAGCACGCGGACAGTCCATTCCTCCGAATGTCCTTCAAGGAACAAATGACTAGTTGAAATTTATTGTCGAAGAGTTCTTAATCTAGCAACTGATGAAAAACGGGCCACCGAATCGCTGTCTCGCAAACAAAACAAAGGAGTTCCTCCATCCTCTTCTCTATTATGTGGCGTATCTAATTCGAGTCACGGTAGGAGTCAGCACCCGATTGACAAACTTGGAGAGATGATTATGAGAGTGACTTACTTCTGGGTCCACTCACGGGCGGTAGCCTCGTACCGACGACGGTCGACCTTGTAGATCTGGATGAGGTAATCACGCGGGGTGGGGGACGTCCGAGTCAGCTCATGTAAACGTAAACGGCAGACATATGACATGATCCGGCTGTGCGCGCAGCTGGGCCAGCGTGGCAACATACCTGAGCGATCTCCGGGACGAGAGGGTCGTCGGGGTTGGGGTCAGTTAAGAGGGACCCGATGGAGAGCAACACTGCAGAGAGAGCCATGGTTTGATCAGCGGTGAGATCCGGGGAACGATTCTTCCCCGATTGGGAGAAACCGCTCGCAAAGCGACGTACCCTTGGACAAGGTGAGAGCTGGAGACCATTGGTCCTTGAGGATGTCCAAGCAGATGCTTCCGTTGGAGTTGATGTTGGGGTGATAGATCTTGGTGGAGAACTGGACTTTCGGTGGCTTGAAGGGGTAGTCGGTGGGGAACTTCACATCTAGTTTGAATACGCCTCCCTGGTAGGGAGATCCTTCCTAGATGTCAATGAAGAGAAGGGAGAGAATGCGAAAACCGACGATTAGATGTGGGTGAGCGGTGATGCTGACAAAGGGCTTACAGGTCCAAAGATGGTGGCCTCCCATTCGAACAGGTTGCTATCGTGCTTAGGCCCAGCGCTGCATGATGTTGGTGGATCACGGGCGATATCAGCGAGTTCCTGTATGAGCGAGGAAGAAAGACATCAATCATCCGTCCGCTCGATCGTTTTCGATAGGTCCTCGGACGTCGCGTGCCAGCGGAACCCCTATCATGCGATTTTCGCAGAGGAACGACAACGTTGGGCGTACGAAACGAGCGAATGTGTCACTTACCTTGTTGATACGTTTGTTGGCCATTGGTGTTGCGGGATGGGAGGTGCGGTCGAGATGAGTGGTTTGTGTCGTGGGTTGAGAGAGAAACGGAGGGTTGTGGCTGTTTGATATGAGAACAACAAACACCGCCAAAGACCTGCCACTAAATCTAGCAAATGAGAGTCGCAAGGTCGACAACCATTTTGGAGCTAATTACTGTCCTATAGGCTTTGTGAGATCCGAGGTAAATAGCTACTTTCATTCCTCGTGTAGGGCTTAATTGCGATCCGAGCAAACGAGGCTAGGCTTTGCCTAACTTTCATTTCGTCCATCCGTCCATGCGATACGAGACGTCCAGAAGACCGTAAAAATGACACGCATCGGCACTTTATGAGCCTGTATTCTCTGAGCCTGCGGCTCCTGGTCGAAGCGGCTGGAGCGGACTGTCACCGTCATATAGGCTCTTAATGACGTGCTCAGGACGACAGTGCAACGCTCTCGACCACTCACATGCCGTGAAAACAATTCGAAGATGTTCAGATACTGCTTTCAGC
>WSUD01000003.1:0-104797 GCA_019633495.1 Tulasnella sp. 427 | reverse complement strand
AGGTGTTTCGCCACAGGGACAAACAGAAGCTACCGGGTAAGGATCACGCGTCGACTGTTAGGAAAGCCCGGAGCGACGCAACTGGAGAGGAAAAAGAGGGGCCAAGGAAAAGAGAGAGAGGGAGAGAGACGGGAGACCGGGGAATCTGACCCAAACGCAGCCCATCTTCAAATACTCGACACATCACCACTCTCGCTCTCTCCCCCCAGAGCGTTCCCCCTCCCCCCCCCTTCCTCATCGTCAGTCTCAACTTGGACTAACCTTTCGAACGCACAAAAACCTATCAATCTCGTTTCACAAACACCCGCTTTCAACCTCCACGCGTGCTCTGCTCACCGTAAACCCTATCTCGTCCGAAAATCATGGACGGCGGTAGCAACATGATGGCCATCGACTCACATCCCCCTTCCACACCGTCCAAACGCACCTCGCCGCTGTCGCCCACCGCAGTCCACCCACCACACCCACCGACGTCCACTTTCCCATCACACTCAAAGTCACCCACAAACTACACCCACGCACACCTTCCACGACAACCATCACCCAGCGCAATCAGCGTCTCCTCCGACAGCGTCATCGTCCTCGACCCCAGTAACGATAACGCCCCGGACGACAACCCCGAGAACGAAGAACAGCAACTCGATGACGACAACAACGACGAGGAAGAAGGTGAAAGCGGATCTGAAGACGACGAGGAAGATGACGAGGAAGATAGCGAGTCCTCTTCCAGCGGTGAAGCGGATGAGGAAGGTGACGCTGGAGACGCCGCGGAAGTCGGGCACCTCACCGTCCCGCTTCAAGACCGCGTCGGTTCTTCCTCTTCCAGCGCTGCCGCCGGCGGTCCAGATACCGATACCGACGCAGAGCAAGTTCGTCGACAGATCGAAGGCGACGAGGCAGCCCATCCCGATGGAAACCTCACAGCTGGGGCATCGGCAGGTACGGCATGTGAAATTTCGATTACCACCGACCGCTCGCTGACACCCCGCCCTCGTCATCCTCATAGACGCTGCCACCGCTAGTTCCGTCGCGCACACCAAGAAGACTAAAATTAGGAAAGCATCACCTTCGCCTCCGCCTCTCATCAAACGTCCTCCGCCTATCACCGTCAGGTTAACGATTCCACTAGGCGGCCCGACCAACTACGAGGTCAACATCCTCAAGCTCTCCAAATCCACCGGCCAAGCTCCTCCGTCGCCTCCACCCCCGCCGCGTCTCGGATCCGACTCTTCCAGCAGCAGCGAGGATGAGCAGCCTCCGCCTCCTGATATCAATATCCCTGTGCCAGTTGCAAAGGTATGTTACCGTGTGTCGCCCTACCGGTCCACCCTGACCCCCGCCACCCACTTCACAGCGCCAGCGTCGCACCCGCAAAGTCCGCGAATACGACCTCAACGACCCTTTCATCGACGACTCGGACCTGGTCATCGACGCCCCCACGCACTTCGCTCAAACCAAACAACAAGGCTTCTACGTCTCCTCGGGCGACGTCGCGCTCGTCAAGGACAAGTCCCCGCAAAAGCCCATTCGCAACGGACCCGGCAGACCTCCCAAGTCCGCCGCCAACGGCGGGCTCTCCGACAGTAACGCGGCTCCCAGCGCCGGACCAGGACGACGCCGTCAAGGGCCCAGTTTGACCAGCTTGCTCATGAACGCCACCGCTTTCGCCGAGGCCCCCTCGAAAGTCGCTCCCCTGACGACCGTACCGGGGCAAGCCCCCTCGCAAGTCGAGAGCGTGAAGCCGCAAAGCGGGGTCGGGACGAGGGACAGCCCCATCGCCCTCTTCGACGACGACGATCCGGAACAGCGGGAGGCCAAGCGCATCAAGTTGGACGAGGAAGACGCCAAGATCTCTACTACCGGCGGGTTCGTCGCGTACGGGAACAGTGACAACGCCGCACCGGACGCCGGTAGTATCCCCAATCTCAGCTTGATAAGCATCGGCCCAAGCGACGCGATGATTAACGCCGCTGCGTCCTCCGTCACTGGTGATGCAAGTGGAGTGAACGGCAAGAAGCGGAAGATCAGCAAGGAAGACCTCGAAAGGGTGAGTGACAATCGACTGTAACTACTGCCTCTGCTGACGAGCTGTGTCAATCCGTTAGGTCTTCCACCCGACTGTCAACGAGGCGTTGAGGAACTTGAAGCGCCAGATCGACGAAGGTTTGTCCCCTGCTCATCCTATAAGAAAAGTTGATCCTCATCTATAAATCTGCTTGTGATTCAGCCAACTGGACTCAACGCGGCAAGTTCCCTCCCCACCTCAAGCCTCTCCTCCAGCAGACCGCGACCGTCGCACTGCAACACGGTGACTACAACGACAAGTTCTTCGACTACTTGCCAACGGTCTTCCCTTACAACCGCTTCACCATGATGGTACGTGCCCATCGCTTCTCAGATTGCTCATCGTTGACTGATCTGTTCTGCACTATAGAAACTCACCTCGCGTCTGATGTACTCTGAGCACCAAAATTTCTTGCAACAGCGCCAAGACGCGCTTTTGGAGGAGTTGAGGCAGATCGCAGTCGAAGACTTCCCCAAAGCTCAAGAGGAATACGCTCGTGCTCAGGCATCGTGGGGTTCGTCCGCTCCTCACACTCTCACCGATCCAATACGCCGCTGACGCTCCAGTTGCGCTTGACAGAGGAACGACAAAAACGCAAAGCCGAGAACAAGGAAGAGGGCATGGACGTGGTGCGTAGCAATCTACGAGTTGCTTCGGAGTAACGACTAACTCGGCTCATTGTCACGCAGGATACCCCCTCCCGCGCGCACTCTCCCAACCCCGGCGAGTCCGACGCTCCAGGAAAGGACAAAGGCGAGAAAGCTCCCGGAACGAGGGAGCGAGAGGACAAGCCCCCTCAACAGCGCTTCCGCTTCACCGACGCAATCAAGTCTAGAGTCTGGGGGTTGGTGCATCTCAGCAACGAGAGCGCTCGCTTGACGAGCGTCATGCAGTACGTCTCGACATCTCGCTAATTTCCTCGATCGAATGACTGACTGCGACTTGTGGTTTTGTTAGTGGGTGGGATAGCGCCGTGCCTGTGGCGACTGAGCAGAGTCTCAGGAAGACATTGTATTCAAAGGTTCGTGCTTTGGACCGTGTTCTGTGAGACAATATCCTAATGTCATGCTTTTTGTCTTTAGATTACGGCTGTGTTCCCCGAAGGCTGGATGAACTCTCAGACGATCTCTCGTGAAGGTGAGCGTGCATTCTGTTTGTACGACCCATGTTTCGACGTGACTAACGAATGGACGCTCAGTTTCAAACATGAAGCTCAGGCTCAAGAAAGAGGTCGAGCTCGCTGGAGCCAAGATGGAGGATTGAGTTGATTAATTTCCTCTCCTCCATCTCTGTCGTTTGATTGCACCGTCTCTCCGTGTTCGTGAATTTCGTTTGTTAACCCCCGCTCCTCGTCATCTTCTCCCTCTTCCCCTTCCAACATATTGTAAAGCTTCTTATTGCCACTCTCTCTTTCGTTCGATCCGACCAGCTGACATTCCCTCGGTCAACCTTTGTTTATCCATCCATTGATTGTTGTTGTCTCCCTAAAATTGCATTTGCCCCAATAATCAAAAGACTGTTGGTAGACAACTTGAATTATCCGACCCTTTAAAGGCTCTCCGCTGTATGCCAGGGTCTGGCTAGAACTAACCGCGGGAACACCAAGCGTAGTGAAATTTCTCGGACCCTAGCCATTACCGCGTCGATACTACACTTCTCCGTCAAAGATGAGACAAAAGCGTGCCAAGACTTATCGAAAACAGATGTCGATGTATCAGGAGGCATTCGGGTTTCATGCCCCTTTCCAGATACTAATGGACTCGAGCTTCTGCGCCGACGCCTTTCGCTTGAAGCTGCTCAACACTTCGAACGTTATGACCCTGATGAGCAGGACGGTTCAAGAGGATTGCAAACTAAGTGAGTTAGCTTGCCTCAGAGTGGAGCTCCTAAGGCTTATATTGGATGTTCAGTCATCACGCAGTGCTGCATCGCCGAGCTCTACAAGCTTGGAGAACCTGGACAGCCCATAGTAGACATGGCGAAGACATTCGAAAGGAATAGGTGCAACCATAGAGAAGCTATTCCCGCCGAAAAATGTATATCAAGCATCATTGGTGCGCATTTGAGAGACTGGCGGAATGTGTCCCGGAGCTGATGTCCGACCCCAGGCAAGAAGAACAAGGCTCGCTACATCGTTGCAACGCAATCCGACGACCTGAGAGACACGCTGAGAGAAACTCCGGCAGTGCCCATCATTCACATGAAGCGTGGCGTTCTGGTCCTTGAACCGCCCAGTGAGGCCACCAAAAAGAAAAAAGCTGAGGTGAGTGCCGACACTTTCAATCGTAGCAAAAAATGGATCAAGTTATTTGATACATTCAGATGGACGAGTCAACGCTACACGCAAAAGACGAGGAGGTCCCTACCGATCAACAGGCGCAACCCCGGCCTCAACGGAAACCTCGAGGACCGAAGCAACCGAATCCGCTCAGCGTAATGAAGAAAAAGGTCAAACAACCACCACTCCCAAAGAAAGCTAAAGAAGTTGCGAGTGCAGCTGTAAGCAAGAAACGGGAGCGGGAAGAAGAGGGTGATGAAGCGGAATCGGGAGACCCTAAACATCGTCGGAAGAGAAGAAAAGGCAAGACGGCTGGAGAAGATCTATCAACACAATCACTTGAAAGGGCGTGAATACGAAAAAGATGGTGAAATCCAAGGAACGAGCCAACTAGTCGGACTCCTCGCTGACTCGTCACGTTGCAGGCGCACTGGTGTCACGATCCGAAGGCAGCATATCGGTGATTGAGCGGTAAAATGCTTGGAGCCTTGCTGGATCGGAGCAAAATTCGCTCAATCCTTTAAGGTGCCGCTGAATTAGGACGGAAGTTGGTGTTCTGTCCCTATCATGCCGTTCCGGCGGGACGGACATCCCCGGTGCGACGCTTCCTCCTGCATTGGCTCTGCCCCCACCTCCACCGCCCGTTACCAGACCTCCTTGTCCTGCGACCGTGCTTCTCGTGTGCGAATTACTAAACGTGTTTGACGTTCCCGCCAAACGATTGGTCAACCACCGGAAACCTTCTTTTCCGCCGATCACTTGAACGAATGCGTGTCCACTTTTGTGAACGAATTGGCTGTACTTGAAGCTCGACCGCCGGTAGGAGTAGCAGACGTCCACCGAATCGTTGTATCGTCCACCTGCCTCGATATCCAGAATGTATCCGAAATGCCTCAGGATGCAATGTTCATAGTAATGCTCGGCATTGGCGCCTTCTGGCAAGCGCGATGCCAGGTTTGGTATCACTGGAGGTGGGACGGCGAGCCGGATTGGGAATGTGGATTGGAACACATTTTTATCTTGAATGCGAACGATTTCGTCGACGTAGGCTTCCACCAGGCGCAGTCCGTACTTTTCGATGTTACGGCCCCAGGATTGCACCATGTCATCGATAAATCGTGCGGTCGTGCCCATCCAGTTAAGCTCGAAGTGGAAAGCCGTGTAGGGATTGTGTATGATGTCGTGATGCAGGATGGCGGTTTCAGCCCCCTTGCTTCGTCCCGCAGGGTCGACGTCGATGATCATCGTTTGGGAGAGCGTGAGCTTGCGTTTCGACTTCTTAGACGCGGTAAGACGCAACGGCGCGCTTGTGGGATTGAGACCGGCACGAGTTGCCACGGCCTCAAGGTTCGCAGTGGAAGTGAGAGGAGGCTCGTCCTGTTGTCGGATGTTCGGTGATGTTGTACTGCGAAACCAGCGAGGACCTCGCGAAGCTAGGGCCGTACTGTATTCATCCTTGAGTCGGTAATAATAGTGGCTTCAAGTGAAATAACTTTAGCACGTCTCGTATGAGCCGCGATACAAAATTGTGCTCACCCGTCCAGGAAGCCATGTGCCCCACGACAGTGTTCAATAAAACCTTGCTCCATCAGCCGTGTGCCCCATGAAGTCCCTTGCTCTCGTGTCGCGACGTCCTTATACTCCCGGACCAACCAAGAAACAAACTCGTGGCCCGTAAAACTGTCGGGATAGACACTGCGATGCCAAATATTCTCCTTCATCGGCAGTCCATCTTCTTCCCTCATAGCCTTCGCAAGCGTGGTCAGAGGCGTATCCTCAACCGTCCTGCTGCTATTCGACTTCTTCTTAAGCGGCCCTTGCTCGTGGATTTTGTCCAGCGCAGCAGTCAAACCCTCGTCCAATACACATGCTGATGGTTCGAGCGTTGTGAGGAGGAAACGGGTTGGGGCGACGTCTTCCGGCTTTTCGTTGGGCTTATACCAACGAGCTCTATGGAATAGCTCCGCGAGCTTCTCTGCGCCGAGGAGTCGGATCTCCTCGTCACTAAGTTTTTCCCCTGATAGTTGAGCGAATGTAGGTGGGTTCTCCGAGGGAATGACGACGAAGCGCGTTCTCCAATAGCGCAGTGTCTCCGCTAAGTCATGCTCGTATCCCGCCACCAGCATGTCCATCCTAAGAGGTTCGAAACGTTAAGATCGGCGCAACTTCATGAGACCAGTATTCTACCTCTTACCTGTTCCAACCGTACATGTCTAGATTAGGGTATGCGAATGTAGCCGAGATCTCTCGATAACCATCGCCCAATCTCGGCCAGACTAAACATTGGTAGAGATGACTATCCAGCGAATGCGTTGTTCTCCGAACATATCGAGCAACTTGGATCACTTGCTCAATAGGGTCAAACGAGATGCGGTGAATCTGATTGCTCATGCTGAGATAAGCGACGTCGTTGCTACTCTTCAGGAATTCAGAAGCTCCGATGGGATGGACCGGAGCTGTGTAGCGGCCTCCAACTGGACCGGTCATCGGATAGCGTGTCGAAATGGCAGTTTCATTGCCTGGGGTAAGAGTATGACTTGGCACCCCATCAACCAAGGTCGGATGTGGGGCAACGATGAACTGAAAACCAAGCGCCAGCCTAAGTGCGGACATCTGTTTCATGACCAGCAACGGCCATTCCTCTTCTTCGTCCAGCGTCCTCGTTCGTTTCAGCATAAAGCTGCCCCGAACATCCTGGGTGACGAGAACATCGTAGGAGTAGACTTGATAAGCCTTCTCCAGCTCCGTTTTACTTGGATAGTATTCGGTCGTCAGGGGAAGGCACGCTGGCGTGCACATCGACTTCCACTTGATTTGGTATTGCAGAGTTGGTTGAGGGAAGATGTGTTGCCATCGACGAGCCAGTGATGACTGCGACTGAGAGAGGGTCGATAACGGTCGTGAAGGGTTGATGGGTGGAGCAGCGGCAACCTCTAGCCTGCGAGCCGCAATCGTGTTTGGAGCAATCGAGTCCTGGCAAGGAGACGATGACACCGGAGAAGCATATGAGCGAGGGCGCCCACCTGCCGCAATGGCAGGTTGCTTGGTGGGGTCTTCCGCTCGACCTGCAAGTGGATGCGCACCCCACCTAGGAAGGGAGTTCTTGATTGCGATGGGTTGTGCGGAAGGTGTTATAGGGGACGGTGCCTTGATGTTGATGATAGGTTCCGTCTGTTGTATTGGACGCGCGGTAGTTGTCGTGACTACAGTCGAAGGAGTGGCGACCGCAGGACGGCTAGCCTTTTCTCCGGCAATCGAGACTTGAGACGCCTCGGCTTGACTGGGGACTGCACGACCAGTCAAGGAGCTAAGCAGCCACTGCCCAACACCAAGCGACGGTCTGACCGAGCGCTTTCTTGTCTCCTTAGCCGAGGCAGTAGACGTGGACCGGACAGACATCCCAGAAGGAGAATGACTTCTTTGCTGAGGTGTTGCAGGGGATGCGGCCAGAACAGTATCTTCTATCACTTTCTCCTGAAGTCGCGGGGACTTCAACCGAGGTGATATGGCTTTGGTTTTCGAGCCCCGGGGATTGTTGTTGAAGTTGGCGAGGGTTGTCGCCATCGAGCTCGTAGAGGAGGTAGAGCTGACGCTGACTTGATCCTTTGACTTTGAAGGTTCGTTTGAGACGGAATGAGAGGAAAGCTGAGACCGGAACTCGGGTCGATGTTCCAAAGTAGACCGCGGGGTAGGGGATGATCCTTTCACTGGCACGTGAGGGGTTCCAGCGATTCCGGGTGTACTTGGCGGTTGAGCCCCTCGGATGAGACTGGTCGCTGTCTTGTCCTTGCCTTTGAAGGCAAATGCGTCACTGTCAAACTGATCTCGAGAGGCTTTCACCGCCTCTTCCTGAGTGACTCCGCCGCCCGAAACAGGAGGAACCTGGATTCCTTCGTTATCTTTGAGGTGAGGGATCGCCAGAGTTGAGACGTCATGGGCCAACAGACCAAGCATCTGTATTTCGTACATCCGAGCTCGCGGGACAAACCTATGTTAAGAAATCCTTAGTAAGAATGGACCTCTTGATGGCGTTGGAATGCTCACCGATCTTCCCGGAATGGCATGTTGTTCTGTTGATCCCAGAAGCTCAGCGATACCCAGAATGGCTCCCAATAGAGTATTTTCTTGGGCTGAGGCTTTTCCTTCCTCCTCATGGACAGCAGACTCGGTATTGGGCCATCCTCTTCCTCCCACACCCACAACGGATCCGTGTCCCTCAATCCTGGGATGGACTCGTTCGTGCCCGGTTCGACCCCGAGGAAGCTGAAGACTGGAGATCGGTGGAGAGGTGCCTTTGAGAGACAGACGAGGTCGAGCCCATGACCTTGATCCAACATTCGAGTCGTGGTCAATTGAAGCAGGCGTTTGTTAACGCGGAAGTGGCCAGTTCCGGGAGAGATCAGAATCATGGAGCTTCCGGTTAGAACCAATGATCTGTCGACGTAGTGGGATTCCATGGGGTTGAGGCTGAGATTAAGAGCTTCCAGGACCGGACCTTCGTGAGCCATGCTTAGCCTGCCGACCAGGCGAACTTGAGTATCTTCGTCGGAATCGTCAAGAGACCTTCCTGAATTCTCCCTTTGCTGATGTTGAGCTCGGAGGTTTTGATGGTAGTGATGGGTGAGGAGAATGTCCCTCTGGAACGTCCAAAACGATTCCTTGAGATACACGAGACTCGGTTTCCAATCGTGTACGACCTCCAGGTCTACGATGACTTTGTAAAAGTCCTTGTACCATTGACCCGAGTCTGGATCCAGTCTGAGCGGTCCGGCAGCGTACTCCTTTTCCTCTCGCTCGTAGAACACCCGAGAAATGAGGACGATTGTCACCACATGGGTGGTTGAGGCGTTTTGCCACCGTTCGATAAGGGCCGGTAGGAAGAAGTGACAGATCTTCTCATAGTACCTTTCCCCGTCATCGGCAAAGTCCCAAAGCTCGCGACATACTTGGATGAAGATGGTGGTCTTGGCTGACATGGATCGGAAGATCAGCTTTGTCCGGGGCGTAATGTATGCGGATGAAACCTAGAGAGGGGTCATTAGACATCCATAGCATTCCCTACTAATTGTTAGAGCACACCTTTTTATTTTTGACGTAAAGAGCTTTGATGGTGGCCGAAATGCAACCAGCGAAAGTGACCTTTTCTTCTAGATGGACGCACTGCTCCTCTAATGACTCTTCCAGTCTCCACATATCGCATCGTCCAAGATACTGATCTCTGAAATAGACTTCAGCCGCATCGGCTGTAACGCTCTCCTTGGATATCTGGTGGACAGAACAATCAGACTTGATTAGTGATAAGGACGCTGTCCGAGGAGCAAAGGCTGACCTTGGTAAGAACAACGTCTGAGCGATTCTGAAGGTTGAAAACGGTTGCCAAGTGCTTCGGAACGGTTATTTGCTTTGGATATTCTGGTCAGGCCTGCGTTTCGGAGATACGGAGCAGGACCCACTTGTCCGTGTTTTCCAGCGGTGCCATCATCCTTCCCAACCACAAAGCAAAACACACTCATGCTAGCATCCTCTTTTCTTTGCCGACTTGCTAAGCTCTGCACTTGGACGACGTCTCCTACAGTAACGCCAGGCCATGCTTCATGGTTCAGGAGGACGCGGTCGGGATTCGCGTCGCTTATCCAGAGAATGAGGCGCTTGCTTTGACCTTCCCGCAGGGGAGTTGGAGGAGTGATTAGAGAAGAGAGAGTAGCGGATCGCTTTCGTGAATGATTCATTCTCTGTCGAGCATTGGGGTCTCAGGTAAAGCGTGGTCCGGATGAGGTTCAATGTGTGAGAACACCGCACGGAGATCTCCGTTGCCTCGGTGTGCTGGCTGACCTAGGCGGTCATTACAGTCAGTTGGAAGAAGGGAGAGAAGCATATATACGAAGTTAAAGCTTTAGCAGCATCACAAGAAATATTTCAATCGATTACTGTCCTAACTCGGTCATCCAGCTCATAGCTTCGACCAGAGCTCACGGACAAGGTTAACCTGCTCCTAGGTTCGAACAACGTAAGTTTGTCAAGCTCCACGCATGAAGCAAGGATGAAGAGGTAGGATGGGTCGACTCTGCCGAGACTTCCCCCTACCTCTTAGCATTGCTTCAGTTAAGCTTCTGCCTCACATGCATATGGGACGTGGCAATCGTATTGGATGTACCAGCGAAGGTACACAGTTCCAAGCCCGTCATTCAAGAGCATCCAACGAGGGTATGAGAGTACCCCGGATTCTCAGGGACACGTTTAAAGATTTAAAAAAAATCTACGAAAGCCACGCGACAAATTTCAAGCCGGCCCATGAAGGCGCGCATTCGACAGCCAGACAGCGTTTTCTCTCGACCAAGGTCGCGACTTTTGGACTAGCAACATTTGGCTCAGCCGAGATAGAGATATTTCTGGCAGTCCAAGTGTGCAATGTACAGACGCCTGGTATGAGGAGCTAATAATGTGTAATCAGTAGAGGAAGTACCTGGGCTTTTGCGGGGTTCGTCGTGGCCAAGCAAATTGTCCGCAACCATGAAGTCATATATAGATTCCTTTTATGATGTTTTGAAATACTCGATGCTATAATCGGAATCGAATTGGACTCCGAAAGCCTTGGGATCCCTCAGCGCACGTGAAAGTGGGTTTGGGCGTGCGAGCAGTAGATGTTTGGTTTCTGAAAAGGGTCTGGAGCGGATGATGATGATCAACGACGTCATGACAACTTGCGCGAGCGCCACAGGCGATGGCAGAGGTTTGTGACAGGGTCGTGTTGAGATTGGGTCATGCGCCGAAAGCCATGACGTCGACATCAACTCCTCTCATCCGTTAAAAAGGACGACACCTGCCCTCCAACGTCCCCTCCACAACTTTCCAAACCACTTCCTCTTTCCCCAAAATGAAGACCTCCGTCGTCCTTTCAACCCTCCTCATCGCCTCGGCCGCCAACGCTTCGTGGTTCAGCGGAGAAGATAAGCCTGGTCAGTTCAACCACTCGAAAGTCTTTGTTCCAATGACGACTGACGCGGGGTTCTTGACGTTCTTTCAGAATACGACAGCTGGGACACCCAAAAGCTTCACCACTGGCTAGAGTCGAACTCCATTGCAGTCCCAGACAACTACGGCAAGAAGGATCTCAAGCAGCTTGTCGCCGCTAACTGGGAAACGTAAGCGCGCGATCGGAGCCGGAGCGCAAACCGACGTCACTGACGACATACCCTTCGAATTCGTGATAGTCACAAGCCATGGACCCAATCCATGTATGAGGCTGCCAAGCCTCGCTACGAAGGTCTCCAAGCTTCCGCTTTCGAAACCTGGGACGAATCTCGCCTCCGCAACTTCCTCATCGAGCAAGGCCTAGTCGAACCCAAGGGTCCTCGCGAACAACTCGTGCTCGCTGCCAAGAAGCAGTACAACGCTTACACCAACGCCGCCGCCTCGCTCGCTTCTCGCGCATCCACCGCCGCTTCTACCGCCGTCTACGGTGATGCCACCTACCAGGCATCTAAGAGTGCTTCCAGCGTCTCCAGCCAGGCAAGCAAGAGCGCGTCCAGCGTCAGCTCTTGGGCGTCTCCTTCTGCCAGCTCTATCGCTGCGGAAGCTTCCAAATCTGCTTCTTCCGCCTACGCTTCCGCCTCGGCTTTCACCGCCCGCAAGATGGACGACACTAAGGACTACGTCTGGTCGACTTGGTGAGCTAAAAGAATACTCCTGTCGTTCTTTGGGAATTGGTGCTGACTGATGCTACTCTCAAAGGGACGACAATCAACTCCGCACCTACCTCGAACAGAAGGGTGTCATCAAGACCAAGCAGCAAGCTACTCGTGATGAACTCATCGCCAAGATGAAAGCCAACTACGCCGCAGCTACCGACCCTGTCTGGCAAACATGGAGCGATTCCTATGCTGTGAGTATCTGGAAGATGGTTATCACTTGGGAGCGGGTTTGAGCTGATGCTCTAACCTCGATAGCGTGAGTGGCTCATTGCCCACGGAGTTCTCAAGTCCGATGCGCAGAAGAAGCGCGACGAATACGAAGCCCTTCTCAAGCAATACTATTACGGTCCTCAAGAGAAGGTTTGGTCGTCTTGGTCTGGTAAGTGTGAAATAGCATTGCGCACTGTCTGTATATTCACGCGTTATCTATATAGACTCTGAACTCAAGGCTTGGCTCGTCAAGAACGGCTACGTCAAGTCCGACGCTCAGATCAAGCGCGAAAAGGCCGAATCCATCGTCGCCAAGAACTGGTACAACGTCAAGGAAACCACATGGTCCGCGTGGAGCGATATTAGCATGAAGGAATGGCTCATCGACCACGGCTACATGCGTTCGGACGCTGTAAGTCAACTTTACACTCGCCTACTGTTAGTCACATGGCTGACCACACCCTTATCTGAGCAGCAAGTCAAACGTGACGAGCTCATCAAGCTCATGAACGAGAAGTACAACGACGGTTACTACAAATCTGCCGATTACCTCACCTGGCCCGACGCTCGTCTCCGTGGCTACCTTCGCAACTGGGGCGTCGACGAGACGAAGATCATGGGACGGCCATCGCTTCTCCAGGAAGTCCGCATCCGCTATTATCAGACCAACAACAAGGTCGAGCAAATGCTCGCTTCCATCAGGTCGTACGTTTACTCTGGAGTCGAGAACACCGAAGCTACTCTTTCTCAGGTCAGTTTACCCTCGTGGTCCATAACAACTCGCTTCCAGTATAACTTATATTCCCCCTCGTAGATCCTCGAATCCTTGACTGGCAAGTCGCACGAAGCCAAGGACTACGCCGACGCCAAGTACGGCGAAGGCAAGGCTTACGCTGACCAGAAGACTCACGACGCCAAGGCTTACGCCGCCGACAAAGCCGCGGAGAAGGCTGCTAGCGCCGAATCCGCCGCTGCGAGTGCTCGAAAAGAAGCCGAGAGGAAGAAGTCCGAGTTGTAAATTCGGCTATGATATACGTCACGACGCATTCACAAACGTTGTAGTTATAGTCCCCCTTTTCTTCATGTCTGCGACCGTTCCTTTACTCTACTCTTGTACGTAGTCCGTGATTTCTAGTGTAGCAATTCAACCTTCCAGCTTCCACGTCCCTAATGCTGGCTCTTATTCTGGGCAGGCATAAGTCCTAGGCATCTGTGCAGGTGATTGGTCCGAACGGGCTGGAAGAAAAAGACGACTGCCCAGCAACCGTTCGAAGATAGGGAGTTAACTACAAATACTTATGAACGCGATCTGCAAAACTCCCGAGGTGGGATGAAGTTAGCACTTGGAACATTATGTCGGCATCCGTGGTTTCTCACGAACGCAGTCACGGCGGCAACTTGTAACTTGTCCCTTCCTGACTCAAGGCTACAAAGCCTTCGGACACTTCACCCACGAGAAAGAGCTCGTACTAGCAGATTCAGTAAGATATTTGTACTTCTGCGCGGAGCGTATCTCTCCTAATCCTGACCATCCAATCGCCGCTTAGCGTAAAATGGAGGCAAACGATCGTGTCCCTACCGTTGACCATGGCAAGCGACGCGGAGGAAACCAAGGCCCTGACCATAGCACCACACCCTCGTCATCAAATCTCCTACTCTGCCATATCCACAATCTGCCTGGAGAACTCCTTTGCGAGGTCTTCTCTCTCCTCCTTCTCGGGGATCCGCGCGCAATATCCAAATCGGAGCGCACTGCTCTGATGTTGGTCTGCAAGCCTTGGGCCAAAATGATCACAGACACCCCTTCTTCTGGACTGCAGTACAGTGGGACGATGTGCCGGGCGACTGGGAGCAAATGCTCAAGCATTCCAAAGGCCCCCACTGACGATCGATTACGTCACCGGCTCTTCATCCTCTAACTTTCCTCAGCTCAAAATCCACGAGCTGCTGGATTGGATAACGGGAAACTCGATCAGGTGCTGCAGGTTCCGTTTCCGGCTCGAAGGAGCCCCGCGAATGCGGAACACCTGGACTCACGCCCTCCGGGTTTTGGACTGGCAAGTGAACTCCGGGAAATTGAGCTATTCGCCCCAAGAAGCCATATGCGGCTCCTACCGTACGAGGTTGAACCATTCTTGGGAGAGAATTCACCGAACCTCGAATTGCTCAAGTTGGTTAATGTTCATGTGCCCTGGGATCTGTGCGCGGTTCCAACCCTCCGGTCCCTCGCTCTGTCGTTCTACGAACCTGGCGGCCCTCGCCCTACATCTGCCCAGCTCCTCTCTGTCGTGGGCTCTTGCCTACTTCTCGAGACACTTTCTGTCGTCGGGTTAGGTCTTTCCAGCCAGCCCCCACCATCGGAGCCCTCTGCAAGAGGTCAAGTAAAACCGAACCGACTCAAGAATCTAACCCTCCAAGCCATGTCAAGGGATAGAATATACATATTTCTCAAATGCTTAAATCTGCTTCCAAGTCAATCTACCAACGTCACCCTCATCATCACCTCATCGCCTTGGTACCCCGGGAATGGCGCAGAGCTTGAGTTTGGGCGAGTAGTATGCCTCCTAGCGGAAAACAACCTGATCGGAGAAGGTCATCTCGAGATTGAAGAGCGGGGGTTAATTCTCAGAAACTCGGACTCGAGTTGCTGGGTCCGCTTAGACACTGCGAGCCCCTGCCGAGACTCTCGTCCAGCGTAAAAAGAGATGTCCGAAGCGGCACGATCTTGTATCATTTCAGCCAGCCTCCATTCAATGTTGTGTGACTCTAGCGCACAGTCTCTGGAAGCCATCCATACCTCATTCCCAAATATTCGGCAGTTCCGGTTCTTGCAGTACAGGATTGGAAAAGGATTCGGAGACTGGCCAACTGTCCTCGAGAATCCAGGACGGCCGACCTTCGGCGGCCTCCCCAGATCTCTTCTCCCTCGACTGACGGAGATCAGCGTCGAGGTCGACGTAATGACGGAAATGGATCTCTCCGAGATCTATTCCTTCATCCGTGCGCGCAACTCTCCAGATGCGTCGGAAGATGCTGCCACACGGCCTCACGCAATCACGCAATTGACGATCACGGCACCTTCAGCTCGACTTCTCCCGAAGCAGATGAGGTTGTGGGACAAGATCAAAGCCTTTGTGGAACGCTGTGATTGGATAGCAGTCTTAGTAGCCAGAGTATCTTGAATTCTACTGTGTCCCTGACCTCAATTGCCAGCGAGTTCATCAACACGAGATACGCCCATATGCTCTTGGTCATCATATTTCTAGGTCGACACTCAGCTTCTTGTAACGTCGTTCAGAGAGACAGTCATGTTTTCAGAAGACATTACAGCTGTTTGCAAAATAGTTGGCACAAACACAATCTTACGTAACTTTCGACTGTTTTTCAGATTGCTCTGCGCGACGTCTAGCTCACTCAATTCACGTCCAATTGCTCCGAAACTTGAAGGTCGTACTAAGGGCGCTCGTCTTTAGATGCCGAAGCTATATTTGGGAGGATATCTCAGGGATGGCGCATTTCACCTGGTTCGGCTCCCCCGTTGGCTCGGGGATGCGTAACTTCATACGCAGTAGCTCAACAGCCATGTAAGCTCGCGCAATACTTAATTTAATCAATACTCAAGCCGCTTGTCTAGCTGTGACTGTAGTAGAGTGAGCGTGGCTCTCTTGGGCCGCACCACCTGAGCGCGCGTCTGGTGCTATTCGGCCCGACACACGTGTGACAGAAAAATCCTCTCACCTCGTCCAGTTCTAAGATCCAGAACTCTTAAAAGCCACCGCTGAGTATCGAGAGGGCGTTTTTGTGGCCGTAGGGCGGCCAATGAACATGGCTAGAAAGCACCATCCGGTGATAAAGCGCGCGGTGAATGAGTCCATAACACGCTTTAATCAACTTCCAAAGTGGTCAAATCACTCATTTGCCTACTCTAAAGCGTTATCGCTTGTTTTCTGGACTCGCAAATGGTGTGATGAGCGAGAAAAGCACGACGGGTAGTAAGCCCAGGGCTCAGCACGCTATTCAGGAAATCGAGTCTCACTTCAGCTGACATTTGAGTCTAGAGCCATCCCAAATTCCTTCTTAGGTCTCTAGAAGGCTTTGTTGCGAGCCGAAAGCGGCTAGTCAATATGGTAGAAGGCCCCGATTCCACAATGAGGACGGAGAGTGGCGATTTTCAATTACAGATGAACCAGACTCAGAAATAGTATAGACACCTGTGTACGTGAGCTTTGAGGCTATGTTTTAAGTTTCATGTTGATAGCTGCAACGGTGAAGGAGAAATCGGTCCCCGACGTCGGGCAAGAAAAAGAGTCGAAAATTACGTCAGCGTGTGTTTGTGCCAACTAATTTGCAAACAGCTGTAAGGCGTTCCGAACTACAACGGAGCTATTTGATCAAATCTAAGCTGTCGACATCCATATCCCAGTCCTTCCTCGCCACATCAGCCGCGAGCCGTTCGATAAGGGGAGTAGTAGCAACGGCGGGCTATTGTTAGGGAGTAGGATGACTACGTCGTGAACCTGGTGGTCGTCGTACTGGTCCGGGAACTCGCGGGAGTTCCAGTAGTCTTGGGGGTCGATGTTGTGCTCCAGGTATCGTGAACAATTGACCTGGTAGTCGTAGAGGTCTTTGTGACGGTGCTGGTTGAGGTTACCGTGACGACGGTCGTGGAAGGCGTCACCGTGACGGTTGTGGTGGGTTTGATTGTTGTGTACGTGGTCCAGACGGATGTGTATGGGCAGGACGTGTAGCCGACGGAGCTGGTAACATAGGTGGACACGGGGTAAATGCTATTCCCATAACCTCCAAATGAGCTTTTCGCTTCTTCAGTCGACTTTGACGGATTGAGTCGACTTACCATTGAGAATCTATCCGTCGTAGTGCAGAAGAAAAGATTGAACAGATGATCAGGCTTCCGTGGCAAATATCACGTACAGTCTAAGTCGTTCAAGACATGGGTCAGCGCCATAATAGCAAGCGGTCAAAAGTAGATATGCTCACATGCGTCCCAATAATGGCAATATGTCCCCCCCTCGCATTCAGACGTACCAACCCATCCCGCACCTCCACCTAGTATGATCAATGCCCTGTTAGTCGTTTATAGCTCATGCAGGCCAGAATGGCGTACATTGCGCATAAGGGACAAGGGCTGTTGCCTGTAGAGTGAGGGCCGAAAGTGTTGCAAGAACGATGGTGAACTTCATAGAGGGCGATTTGGTGGCTGCTGCTGTCTGTCTGACAGTAATTTCATGTGGTTATATAACCCATCTCATTGAACTTGGTGACAGAAAACCTCTGGATGGAATCCGCTCATACGACCTGATTCTCCCGAAGGAAATCTCCTTTCCATGTCTCGAAGGATGTTAGAACCAATGGCATCATACCCGCTGCGGGCTCCATGTGTGCTCAGTTTCTGCCAAGGCGATGTTTCGTCGATTGCGAGAATCTTGAAAGAATTTCGGAGTCTTTGAGCGGTCGTGCAAGCCAAAGAGGAATTCCCAAGTTTGGATCCGAGGAAAGCGGAGAACGACCCAAATAGTACTTCTACTCGCCCCTAACGTCCAGCGCTTATTTGAAATAAGGACTTACGGCCTCGGCACAAGCGGCCGTTTCGTGAGCAGATTAGGCCTTGTGTGAGTACGAGCTGCCTCTTTGAGGTCCGATTGGTTAGCGGTCAATCATTTCATCAAGAAGGTCTGCCAAGCGGATTCTCAGGATCAGTCGGTCAGCCACGCTTGAAGCCGGCCCCCAATTCCACGACATTTCTAGGAACCGAAGCCATAGAGAGATATTTTTAGTGCCAGTAGGGAGATGAAGCGATGACTAATTGGGACCGCCCGTAAAATCAATGGACTCAATGCTCTTGATAATCGGCAGTATTTCAGCTTGATCTTCGGAAAGCTAATGACCTTCAGGACTTCTTCAGTTTCTTCAGCATGAAAAAAAGCTATATTATGAGCTTAGAAGCCCAAGCGCCAAATGGGCTCATCATTGAGTTGAGCTTCAGGGTAGGGACCCTTCTGGACCGTCAATGGTTTGCGTACGACAGTATTATAGGCCCATACAGTACGGAACCCAGGTCTAAACTATCAATCAAGCATTTTATGCACCTAAAACTCATCGAAAGAAGACTGTGTCCTCACCGCTTTCTCACTTGGTTCATCACGACTACCATTCCGTGAATGCCTTCGCCATTTTTCTAATAGGCGCTAGTCTTCAGGGTGAATATATTTGGCGTCGGAAAGGTTGAACATACGGCCTGCAGCCAAATTTCTGCTTTCTCGAGCCATCGTTCCGTCTTGGTGGATTCAAGGTTGAAGGTTGAGATAAACCCTTTGACATTAATCAGATTTCGTGGTATGACTTCCAAAGCCATTTATTTCAGCGTGATTTGGGGTAGCGAGCAGATCGGAGTAAGTTATCTGGCGGGACTGCTCATCAGCAGGTCATAGTCCAGCTCCTCTCCAGCATCTTCGTCGGCTTGTCACCGCACGCAGGGATGTTGGAGAGAAATAAGGAGATCCACGGATGGCATCGAGCTATTCGCAATGTCGCAAAGCTTTTCGTCTATCGCACCGAGACTCAATATGGAGATGGGCATGGTCGAACTTGGTGGAAGGATTGGAGTAGGGTCTGAGCGCGGGAATGTTCAAGTTTCTACTCTCCTGATTTCGTTGCTGTCTCTCCGTTTTCTTGTACCATCTCCTCCTCCTCATCGACCTCGAACATGTCTCAACCCAACCCCCGTAAAGCTGGCCCTCGTACTCCGAACGGCACAGATACTTCTCCCGCCGCTGCTAGCAGCGATGCTCCTGCCCAAACTGTCCCTCAACCTATCCACCACCCTCTTCCAAAGCACCCCCACACCTACATCCCCGCTCACCTCAAGTCTAATGGACCCCGCTCTCAGTACTCCAAAGGAAGATCTACCTCTTCTAGGTCGGCCGTAGATGAGTCTCCCGAAATCAAGGCATTGAGGGACAAGTACGGCGACAAGCTAGCCCCGCTCAAGGAGACCTTTGGAAACTGGACCGATGAGGATCTCTTGACCTTGCTTGCCGAGTGCAATGGAAACGGTGATATCGCAGCTACGAAGATTCTGGAAGGTGCGCTAGATTTCCTTTGATTGTTCTGGCAACCCCACAAATTTCTAGTTTGGACTGGCGACTTGGAACTTCGCTAGCACCCCATTTGGGGGTTAATGAGGGACCACAACAGTCACAGTGACTCCCTTTTTTTTTCGCGTTGATGTTGTACGACTGCCAGGTCACGCTCGGAAGACCCGTTATGTCGCCTATCTCATCTCATCGTTTTGACGCGCGTTGCCACCAAACTCACCCTGAACTTTCGCCATCCTTTTGTCATAGGTCACGCTGAACATTGGGATTCGGTCTCGCATAAGAAAAAGGACAAGAACACCCCAGCTGGCGTCACGGGAGGGCCCCATACCGCCGCACGCGATCGTGCGGAAGCTGGCGGAAGTGCCTCACCAGGCCGCGGCGGGTTGCGAGGCGGTCGAGGAGGCACCCCCGGTCGCGGTGGTATTCGGGGAGGCCGAGGCGGCTTTGCAGGTGGCCGGGGTGGCCATTCGAACGAAGCCGGTGGATCTGGCAAGGTCGCACTCGTTCATGGCATCCCAGCAACTGCCGATGGCGCTGCAGCTAGCCCCGCTGCGGAAGGTACACCAGCTGCTGGCTCGGACCCCTCAACCTCCGTCTGGGCCAACGAAGGGACCTCATCTACTGGGCCTGAGCCGCTGAACGGGGTCGCTAAAGAAAAGGTGGCACCTGGTAAGGCGTCTCCAAAGGCTCAGAAAGGTGCCAAACCCCCAGCGCCAGCAGGCCCTCCAAAGATGTCTTGGGCCCAAATTGCCAAGAAGGGAAAACCGGAAGCTCCTGTACCACCTCCCGTCAAAGCAGCCCCCCCGGTTCCACCTTCTGTTGCCCCATCCGCTCCGACTCAGCCAGCCGCAGAATCAACTCTTGCTGAGGCTCCTGGACCTGAACCCGAGCCAGTTGCGGAGGAACCAACCCCCCATGACGAGCCAGCGGCCGAGCCCGAGACGACAGAGGACGATGGACCGGAAGAGGTAACGACCGCCCCTTCAGACGATTGGATTGCAATTACCCCTCCCAATCAAAAAATTCCTGTCGAACTCCCAGCATCCAGTACTCCGGCTGTCGAAGAACCAAAGGTCGTAGAAGAGGAGCCAAAAGCAACAATTCCTGAGCCATCGAAGCCAGCTGAGGTACCCGCCACTACTCAGCAACCTACTTCGGCGACTTTACAGCCCACTGGTGCCCCACCTGGTCTCTCCCCCGTCCCCCAACCCGCCCCCGCCCCCTCGACCACCGCAGTCTCAGCTCCTGCACCTACCATTCCATCAACCGCGCCCACCTCGGTCCCGGCGAAGACATCTACTCCTCGCTTAGGGTCTAGTCGTCCTGCCTCTCGTTTCAGAGTGACGGATGCCCCTGTTGTAATGCCGGGTGGCGGCTTGCCAACACCTGTGTTCGGCGGATTGTCCTTTGGAAACGCTATCAACGCAAGCGGCACATCCTTTGGCGGTTCTGGTCTCGAATCACGCTTCGGTATGCAATTTGGAAGCTTGAGTCTGAACGATGACCTCGACGCTCTCGAACCCCCGGCACCCGAACCTTCTGCGCCAACCACACAACACGAAGCTCCCGCTCCTGCACCGGTCGAGCCTGAACAAGCACCGGCTCCGGCTCCAGTCTCTGCTCCTGCTCCAGCGCCGTTACAGGCCCCTGCTGCAACCTCGCAAGCTCCCCAGCCATCACCTCAACCAGTCGTTGCACCCCAACCTTCTGTCCCTGCTCAACCTGTACAGCAGTCTCCGAGAGTACTCAGTAGTTCCACTGCGATCAACAGTCTGTTCCAGCACGCTCAGCAACCTACTCCACAAAGCGTTGCCCCGCAGATTGCTCCTCCCCAGGGTCTCTCCCCTGCTCAGCAGCAGCAGCCGACACAGCAGCCGACTCCAACGTCTGCGTCAAAGGTCGACTCGCTCCCGCCGTTCCTGCAGCAGGGTGCGCCTGGCCTCCTGAGCCAACTTCAGCAGCAGCAGCAACAGCAGTCGCATCACGTTCAGCCGACCCAACAACAAGTTTCCGCGTCCCATCTTCCACCGCACCTTACTCAGCCTCAACAGCTTGGCAGCCCTGCCCAACAATCTCAGCAACTTGCTGGATCCCAGCCGCAGCAGTCGCTTCCGTACAACGTTGGCAGTGGTCAGCACCTTCCTCCACATTTGGACACGTCCTCCTTGCCTCAGACTCAGCAGCCGGCATCTGCGACGTCGATCTCTGCGCCACACCCTGCTCTGGCCGCTCAGAACTCGTACTTCCGAAATGCTGGCGCGGATTCGTCCTTCTACCATGCCCCCACCCCTCCGCAAACCCAATTGCCCCAGCAGCTGCAGCAGCAGGATCACAGCAGCGCCTACGGAGCCTTCTCTCCTCTTGGTCAACCACAACAGAGCCAAGGCGGCCATCTTGGTGGGTTCAGCAACTCGCCGGCTGTCGGAGATTATGGAGGATATGATGCCCAAGGCCGACAGAGTTTCTACGACTCCTACGGCCAGGGTTCCAACTTCCAGAACCGTCCGCAGCTCGCTCATGACGAACCTTCAAAAGGCGCTCTTCAACCGTCGACACCAACAAACGTCCTGCCTGGACAACAAAACCTCAATCTTGGGCAAGGTCAACCTGGCAGTGCCCAGCCAGGTGTGGCTAACCCCGGAGGATTCAACATGATGCCTTACTTCTATCAACAGCCATACTTCCCTCCTCCCCCCGCCCAGTACAACCCGTACAGTCAGTATAAGTACCCGTACTCTCAGCCGCCCCCAGGTCCTGCTGGTCCCGGTCCTCAGGGCCTCCAGGGCAACAAACCTCCAACCACGGGCACTGCTTCTCCCTACGGCTCGCAACCTTACCCTTCCGCATCCTCTCCATACGATGATCCAAACAGCGCGGGCTATCAACAAGGCACTGGCTCTGTCGCTGACTACCAAAAGCAGCAGCCCATGTACGGTCAAGGCTTCCAAAACTTGTTCGTGAATCAGGGCACAGCTCAATCCGGTTCTCCGCTCGCGGCCACGCCAGGGGGTCGATCCGGAGCGACGTCTTCCTCTCCCGAAAACCCATACAAGTCATACGGCGGAGGTCCTGGTGTCGGAGCTGATAAGGGGGCTGCTGGTCAACAGGCCACTGCCGGCCGAACTGCAGGCGGGCCTGGTCCTCAGCCCCAGCAGGGCAGCTACTATCCCAACCAATACTCGGCTCAAAGGCAACCCCCTGCCCAGGGTTATCCTCAAGGTGACGGTCAACAATATTATTCCGGCTACCAGCCTCGCAACCAGTATGGCGGCGGTTGGTAAACCTTCACGTGTACTTTTATCTGTCGCATTTCTACAATCCAACTCTACCTCGTCAGTCTGTGCTCCCTCATGTTCCTGTCTACGTATGCTTGTTCATCTTCTCGTCTCGATGTCTTTTCCGTTCTTGTCCCATCCCCATTCCGAATTTGTCTTTATGCTGTCTCTGCTTACTGTCCATTCTCGCATTTCTGTCAATTCCTTTCGATAGTTCTATCTCTGTATTGAAGACCGCACAATTTCATTTCTATTTTTGGGTGCTGAACTTTACTTCTGAGTGCAAGGTTTTGCTTGATCATAACTTTGGTGGTCGCTCGTTGAGATGTATGTCGCGTTCAAGATCCACCCTCGCATGACATCGCGCAAATAAGCAACTGTGTATTATAGTGGTACAAGAGTTACTGGGCTTGTTCGGCGTAGACCTACACAAGGTAATGAGTGACATGATTCGCTAAAAGATGATGTCGAAACTTACCTTAATCGTCTTGTCAGCGCCTCCGGTAATCAAGCGAGTGCCCGTAGCGTCGAAAGTCGAGCAAAATACACCGGCTTCCGCGTCGAGCGAGCCTGGTTGAGGAATGTCCTCCAAGTTCTGGAACGGAACTCCGGTCTTGTAGTCCCAGAATGTAATCGACCCGTTATCAGCTAGAGCAATCTCGTCAGCGGTTGCAGCCAGGACATGGCGAAACAAGAGGCTCACCTCCCGAGAACAAAACGCCGTCCGGATTGACGCTGAGCGTGTTAATGATCGCGTCGTGGCCGGAGAAATTGTGTACGAAGGTCCCTTCAGGACATTTCCACTTTTTGATGTTGTTCCCGCCCGCAGAGCCCGTGGCGAAACTGTACTCGGTCGGGTGGATGGTCAAGGCTCGCACCGACTTTTTGTGGTGTGTGAGAGTGGTCATCGTTTTGCCGGCTGCGAGATCCCACAATCGGACGGTTGAGTCCATCGAGGCCGTGATAACTTGGGGGTCGGACTCTTGGCATTGAACGGCCGCAACAGTGCCTGTGTGGCCAGCGAGGACGTGGATTTGGGCTTTCGTTCGCATGTCCCATACCTACAGCGTGGCCAATACTCAGAGAACGGAGACGAACAAAGAAAGAGAAAAGGGTTACTCACGCGGGCAGATGCGTCTCGTCCCGAGGTAACGAGAACATCAAGCGTTGGATGAAGACTGGGATCAAGGAGGATTTAGCCTTCCGTCTTTGTCGCCCCTGTCGACACTCACCTTAGGGCGTAGACGCCGGAAAGATGGCCGTGATAGTGCCGTATCACTTTGTTACTCTCCAAGTCCCAGCATTTCACCATTTTGTCCTCTCCGCACGAAAACAAGTAGGGATGCCGCGGACTGACGGCCAAACCGCGCACAGTACTGATGTGTCCGGTCAAACTGAGCTTCAATTCTCCCGATGCCAAGTTCCAGATTTTGACGACGCGATCCCCAGCTCCCGTTGCGAACCACTTGTTACCTGGTTCGACGGCCACTGACCGCACCCAGCCCAGGTGACCCGAGATCACTCGAACGAGTTTCCATTGCGGGTGGAAATCAGGTTTGATTTCACGGACTTCTTTCTTTCGAATGAGAGCTTGAGAGAGGGTGGAGTTTGGATGACGGAAGCCTGATGGTGTTGGGGTGGGCCTAATTCAAAAACGACATCAGACACTGGCGAAAGTCGTGTGGTGAGCGTTGAACATACGCGTCTCGGAGTGCGACGTCTTGAATCAAACGAGAGGTTTCTGAAGAGTCCGCAGCTAATCATGGCCGAACACGAGTTAGCGATATAGCTCGGATAAAGGCATGCGGTGCCACTCACGTCCTGCGGTTATGAGTTTTTGACCAGGTCGTGACGGTCCCACCGGGCCAGCTTGAGCAGTCAGTGCGGCTGGTAACTCCTTAAAGTCTTTATACTCGTCCCTGATCTTCACGGAGAGCCTCATTCGTGCCCTGGAAGCAGAAAGATGAACGCATGAGCGGAGAACAGCCGAGTGGAAAGCTCGAACGCTCACATCTTCTCTTCCCCCCGACCGTCCAAATCCGTTCCACCGAAAACGGCGGCGGTCCGCTTGACTGATGTTCTCAAGAGTGGTGCCAGTGGCGGCAGTCCTCCATTGTCTAGCGCACTTGTCGACATCGTAGGTGAAGGATGCGGGAGGTGGATTGGGTCTGGTCTGAAACAAAACTTGGAACAAGCGCGCGTAAACACCGCGCCATCGAGGTTAAGAGGCCCACCACGAGAGTCGTAGCGGCGAAACAGCTTGCAGCGCTAGCAGCTGTCACACAACCAAGTCTGCTTGATTCGATTAAAGCCCAATTCTTTGTATTGTTTCTATACACATGCAACGAAATGACCCGTAACTATAAGTATCTCGGCTTCTTTTTCATCCAACCCCACCCTCCCCCACGAGAACCTTCATCTCCGAGAACCAGTTGAAAGAAAAAAGGATCCTTTGCTTCATTTCCTATTAAATCCCAAGCCATTCGAGGTCTGTATGCTTTCACTCGGTTTTGACGTTGACTCCAAGGTCCCGCAGCGTAGGATCATCGAGAGCCGCACGTAGTAGGTTATTCTCCTCCGGGAAGCGCATCACAAGAGTGACCTGCATCTTGTGCGTGGGCTCGCCCTTTGCGTCAGGGGAGAGGAAAGAGAGAAGATCCAAGGCAGCTGAGCGCAAGGATACATGATCCTTAAGGGTAGCGATATGTCCCGGGGTACTCGATGACTTGACGTGGAACGTGAGCGATTTGAGCCCTGGAAGCTGAAAAGTGCTACAATCGTTTTGTTGGTCGTCCCTCCACAGCGCAGCGAGCCACTCGTCATCTAAGCGGCAGATGAGGCTAATGTTGGTCAAGGTTATTCCGCTTCCAGCGAGACCATCGACGAGCCAGCGCGCGTGACCTTCCTGGATACCGCCGTCGGCCACAGATAGATTCAAGGCCGAGATTTCGGTTGGAAGTTGTCTGAAGAATTCCAAGTACGCCTGCTCAGGAGGATCCCAATTCGGCAGGTTGTTGATGAAGGTCAGGCGCCAATTTTGTCTCTCCGATCTGATAACAACGTCCTCATGGTCGAGAAAAAGGGTTAAAGCCGAGGATGATCGGCGCAGTATCAGTTGCCGCAGAGTTAGCGCCACCGAGTCGTTGGCGCTTGCAGCGACAGGGAAACGATCGATGATCCCCAAAGAGATCGATAAGTCGGGAGGGAAGCTGACGTAATTTGCGATGGATTCCATGTGAAGCCCGGGGATTGATTTGAGTAAGAAGAACGTCATGTTCGGAAGAACAATGGCATTTCGGGGTTGCAGCGGCGCTTGCGAGGTGGCCGCGTGTAGCTCCTCTTCACTTTCCGTAGAGAAGAAGTGAAACTTCTCCAGCTGAGGACACCCCTCGAGGAAGTCTAAGAAACCGGAAGCATGTGGCATCCAATTCCCTTCTTCGATTTCCACATTCCGAAGCCCTCTTGCCTGCCACCAGCCTGAGTCAGTTGTGAGGACACCCAGAATACCGAGCTCTCTGAGACATGGCATCCTATCGAAAGGTATTCCTCGCAGCGGGACAACCTGTCCCTCGGTGGTGAACGGATGGGTAAGGTCTAATTCCTCAAGGCTTTGGGAACTTAGGACCGCGACGTCGCAAACTCGTTTCTTCCTAACTTTCTGGATGTCAACATCGCAGTGTAGTGTTTTGATGCGGTACGCTTGAGGCAGTATTGCGCGGTAGAAGGCGGTACCGTCTTCATCTTCCGAGTCTGAGTCTGGGTCCGAATCTGGGTGGTCCGGATACGTGTACCAAACGTCGAGTTTCGTTTGACGTGATCGCTCTAAGCGCTGTAGTGTCGCTGGTTCCTGATACTGGTTTGATATGGAGGTCCAGAAGGAAGGCGTCTCGTTGATGAAGCTGGTCAGTTGTCGACAGATGAGCCGAATGTTAAGCCAATCACGCCTTGAGTAGTTTGCTTCGTGGAGAATCATGGCAAGAAGCTCCCCAGGCAGAGTCAGAAGAGGTGACCTGACCGAAGAATCACCCGTACGAGAGTCTATGGTCAATTCATTTTCTTGTGCTTGCGTTGCCATTGCTGGATCGACCCAAGATCAGCGACGCCCGGGACTCGTTGACCAGTGAATCAAAATGCGTACCCTCGTGTTTCAGATCAGTGCGCACAGACAGATTCCCTTTTATCAAGGGAGATATTGATTCTGACTAGATATCTCGTGTCACTTAAGGTGGCTCTTACCGATAGCGTTCGGTTAGCATGAAAACAAGGATGAAAGAAACGCTGAAACTTACTCGATCTATCGCAAGGGTCACAGCTCGCGGAATCTTGTGCCGAAGACGCTTTGATACTACGCTAAACTTGATGTACCTATGATCTCTCGCACTCAATTGCGACACAATGGGGCTAAGGATGAATGTGGTGAAAGGAAATCGCGTGGTTGCTTGTTGCTCGGTAAGCAAAGGTTTGTTTGTCGATCCTCACCAAGGTCGCTACTTCGATTCGGTTGTGGTTCTCTCAAGATTCACACCTAGACGATCTTTCGTTCTACTTCGCATACATGGAAACCTTACTACCATTCCGAGAGTGAGTAACTTGATTAGCGTCTATGACCTCAATTACTCATCCCCTTGTCCTTTCTTCCAGGATCAGAAACCTGCCAAAGGAGATGCTTTCGTACATCTTCGTGGCATCCCTCCCTCCGTACTTCTCTGAGGATAAAGAAGCAGAGGGACACGGACCCGGTCGGAAGCTGTGTGCGAGCGTTTGTCGACTTTGGCATCAAGTTGTACAACACACCCCGGAGATGTGGGCGCTGTTCGAAGTCGGCGTCGACCCGAATCCCAATAAAATACGGCACCAAATCGCACTTGCAAAGTCTGTACCGCTTCACATCCGCATCTCAGTCGCCCTCGGATCATTCGAGTGCGATCGATACGAAGCAACTACCAAGGAGACGATTGCAGCCATTGCAGAGAAAGCCGGTCAATGGGAATCGCTCGACATCAAAGGCACTGTCCCTTGGCACGAAAATCTGACCGCGTTACTGCCTCTGAGTCTTTCGCGGCTGGAAGTAGCATCCGTCAGTGTGCAAGCTCTTGAGAACTGGCAGCACAACATCCTGGCGCCGATGCATGAGCAACCCATCTACTCAATACATGACCAATGGAAGCCTATCATCTCGGCACCCAACCTTCGGCAGTTAGCTCTAGCAGAGCGAGCTAGCTTCGTCTTCAAGGACTGTCATCAGCTTACGCATCTTCGGCTATTCAAATATGCGACGCGTTGGGGAGCTCCCAGGATGGAATGGCCTGAAAGGTTTGGGGAATCTGTCGCCTTGTTGGGGCAGAACTGCCCGTCTCTTCAGTCCTTGACGTTTGATTCAGATAATATCAAAAATACCCATCAAGGCTTCACTGTGGATCCTCCGCTGAGCACAACGGTCTGGAGCCCGCTACCCTGTTTGACAACTCTTGTATCCAGATGCTCCAGCCTCAACGTCATCCGATTCTTCCTTCGACACCTCAAAATCCCATCGACATTCACGTTGGATATCACGGGTCTCAAGCTCAGCTGGGGAGGCCCTTCAAATTATATCTTCCTCAGACATGCCAAATAATCCGCTTCCACGAATCATCTGAAAACTCGATACAACAATTCATCAATCAGCTGGGTCTTCATGCAGCACCACTACGCATGGAGGGCGCGGATGCACTCAACGCCTTGGAACTGCTCAAAAAACTGAAACAACAAGGAGCAGACGAGATTCACGCGACAGGAGCCATAGAGTTCAAGCACGTTTGGGACGAACGAGCGTCAAGACTTTGCTGGCGCATCCCTTCAATCTCCGGTAATGACCAACTAAAGAGTATTGAGCTCAACACAACGTTGGAATACATCCGGGATGAACTTCTTCTTCTGCATCAGTGAGTTCTAAGGTCAAAGAACTTTATCGATCAGATGACTGACTAACAAATTTCATATGAAGGACGGAAGGACCCGTAGAAATAGCTGTGAGTCGAGCTTATCCTACGACATCTGTCGGGCGAGGAACAGTGCGATTCATACTTATGAGAGTTTGAAGTATGAGTCCCGTGGCTAAGAAGTGGTTCGGACACGTATTCCAATGTAGTTTAAGGCCAGCAGTAAAGTGTCTGGGCTAGTTACTTGTTAACTGCGTTCGTATCACACGGGTGCTTATGTCATCTTGCTCACTAGCATATGATCTCATGCGGAGTAGCGAGAGACATGGATTGACTTCGTGGTCGAGTGCTGGCACTCCACATCAGCTCGGAAAACACGTTGCCACGAGCCAATGTCGAAGTATCCAGTAAGCAAACGCTTAAACATAAATATCGATTCCATCGGTAAGCGACCACATGCGCATCTAAATAAAACGAGCGAAAGCCCCAAGACAAAGACATCGAAAGAAAAAATCCATCATGGCATAAACGACCTTCCCTTCTTATCATCACCGCTCTCGGCATCGCTCCTCTCCTCGTAGTACCTGTGACTCTCGATGTCCACCCGAATGCCCTGCGAGCGTCCGTTGTCCAACGGACCGTCCTCCATGTCGTACGGGATGGTCTTGACGTCGCCTGCGATGGTGTTGACTCCGTTTCCGTTGAAGGTCGTCAACTCATGGTTGAAGCCCATCTTGGTGACGACTCCACCGTTGGAAGCTACGGCAGTAGCGCCGGCGCTCTTGCCTGGCTGGTTCGTGGCGGAAAGCTTGGTGCCGCTCCGGGCGGTTCGGGAGTTGTACGCTGAGGTGCTTTGACCGTTGTGGCGCACACCGCGCTCACGAAGACCGAGAATCATGCGACAAGCCTAAGTAAAACGCTATAAGCCACGCGCCTTTGAATAAAAGTTTTGGTGAACAAAAGCGTACCAAGACGTCGGGGAACATGATAGACAGAGGAATAAGCAAGGCTGACATAACTGCTTTGGGCTGATGATTGGCGAGACGTCAGCAATCTACGGAGAAAGGTCGATGAAGCAGTAACGTACCTGCCAGTAGAAAATGGCGTTGCAAAGATTAGCGGCCGAAATGAGCAGGAAGTACCACAGTCCTATGTGTCATCTCTGTTAATAAACGCGTCGAGTTCTTCCGTTAGCGACGGGCATCACCTTCAGATACGAAAGTCTTCAAGAGGGGGCTCCCGCTGCTACCACTTTGGCGACGGAGAGTCCAAGCGCGCCAGAGAGTAAGGCATGTGACGAGAGTGTCGAACAAGAGCGGGAACACCTGAGAAGACCCGGGGTTAGTCCGGAACAGCTCTCGGGTAGTAAGGTCGTGAACCTACGAAGAAAACTAATTGATCGCATCAGTCTCAAGAAGTTTCATAGTGAAGTCGTCGACGTAGCACTTACGCATGATATGGGGGCTTCCGACGTATTTGACAGTAGGGAAACAAGGTCCGCCAGCCGGGTCAAGGAAAGGAAGTACTGTTGAGGACCAAGTCAGCAAGGAAAAGTGCACAAAAGCGCGACATTGCCGTCTTACAAGTCATCTAGAGGGGGAGCGGGTTCAGATGAGCATACCGTGCCGTTAAGCTAGTTTAGGCTCGAATCTTACCTGAGTGTTGTCGACGTAGAGTTGGTATGCCACGACACCCGAGAGACACACGAGAAGGGGAATAAGGATGACCTTCTTGTTTCCAAGGAAGGCAAACGTTCGGACGAGTAGCACACCTAGGGAACGTGATCAGTGACTCCTGAACTACAGTCAAAGGTCGAACACGACGCATACCTTCCGCCCAGAGTTGGTTCCACATCTGGAAGCGAGAACGTAAAGATGATGGAGCGACATTAGCAACATAAAACGGGGTATGAAAGTGATGTGTACTAACCGCAAGGGCGACGGGACTCTTGTATAGCTTCATGCACGCCTCCAATGAATGGTCCTGGGTGAAGACCCAAAGGACGTATGGGACGACGAGGAGGACCCAGTACCGGCAAAGAAGGTAGAGCACTTTGATGACGGACCATTGGGACTTCCAAATCTAAACCGCCATAGATGAGTATAGAAAGGGACAAGCCAGGTGCGGCGACCAACCAGACGCCATTCTCTTGGAAGCGACACAAGCCAGTCCCACAAGCAGACTGCGTCTAAAAGGGGCGATTGATGTTAGCTGCGCGTCGGAACCTTGCGGTCAGAAACACCAACAGAATGAGCTGCAGTAGCGAGAGGCGTGAGTATTTGGTCTTGGCGCAGACAGTGGATAGGGACGTACCAGAAGATGATCTGTGAGGCGCGAATGTAATAGGCCGCCTCTTTTAGCATAGCCAGAACGGCTGGATCCGTCACAGCTGATGACATGATGTTGGGTGGATGGATGGGTGAAAGAGAGAAAGGAGTGGTCCGAGTGGGGACTTTAAGATATAAGCACAGAGACCTCAACGACCGCAGATCACTGTCTACGAAAGATCGACGAGAGGTGATCGACAGAGGTGGGGAAGAGGGGGATGGATCGTTCGTTCTTTTTGGGGGGGGCAGAGTTTATAAAGCCACCCAGGGCGGAGAAGACTGGTCGTACCCAAAAAAAAACTTGTGAGGGACGGGGAGGATGCTTTTCGATGTGGTGATTGCGTGGCTTCCATATTTTTATCGTATGTTTTGGAGCCTTCCGAGGTTGCCTCCCGACGACCCAAAAGCGGTGAGAGAAGATCCGGAAATGTCGATTTGGGGGATGGTCGTGGCCAATTGAATGCTTAGGTTACCCCTCGGCTTCGCATCCGGACTCGGGGTTGTCGTCCGGGGAGGTTCCGAAGCAGGGGTTCCAAAGGGACATCTTTTTCCCGTTTTGTCGGAAGCGCGGGGACCCTCGTTGCTTTTCGTCGATCGATTTCAAAAAAACATTGGAGACGAAAACCTAACGCATTCGAACTTGCCCCAACGTCAGCAGCGTTCAGTGGCATACACTGGCGAGACAGCAGAGTATTCGGTCGAGCCCCAAGTTTTTGCGAGACGGCTTTGATGGAAAAGGGTCGGGTGGATGAAAAGGGTTGGAGGTGAGAGAAACATTGGAGTGTGGCATGAGAAGTGTGATTGGAAAGTCACCGCTGCGGCGACCCTGAGAAACATGGCCAATCAAAATTGACTTGGGCACTGGAGCGCGTGTTGACCTGGCGAAGAGGAACGCAGAAGAGTTCCTGCAGCTTCTTTTGAATGTGATCGACTAGCTCCAAAGATATAAATGGTATTACGCGGACCATCCGTGTGAGTTCATCAACTACTGTTTCCGAGTCTCTCACGAACGAGACTGAAGGTTTAGTTGCGAGCTTTTTCAGTGAATGGTGGAAGTTCGCTCATCGCGAAGATGATACACTGCCAGGTCGGCGTGCGCGGGGACGAAAACAAGCTTCGTTCCGGAAGCTTCTCAAATCCGCGCTTAGTCCGCAGGTTCGCTGAACAGCGTCCTTGGCAAGAACCGCGCTGTGATACCCAATTTCGTTTGGCATCTGAAGAACCATTTTGGGGTTATCGGGTAGAACACCCTGGGCCACCACAAAATGGACTATCAGCATCTTTTTTGCCCTCCATCAGAAAAGCCTCCCGGGCGCGCACCCACGAGACAGCAACCATCAGGGAACCACATGCAAATGATATCGTCGGGGCGACTGGAGTGCCATCGCGCCAAGGGCATACTGGAGCAAGTGTGCGAACGGCCCGACGTCGCCCAAGAGCACCTTTCTTTCTCTACACGGGTGGGCATTTTGTTTGAGGCATCGCTATACTACGCTGACGACTTCCTTTGGCCTATATTGTAGCAGGAGTCAACAGCCGCGGATCCGGTACGAGAGCTTGTGACCTTGGAACAAAGACTACCGTGCCTGAACCTGCTTGAGTTCGGAGGCACAGCGCAAAACTGCATACGGTCGTGTTGCCTTTCGAGGGCACGGTAAACCGGCAAAGTCAGAACCAAAATATTCACGCTTGTTATGTCTTCAAGACATATCTCGAGGTTATCGAACTGTGTATTCATCATGAGGCTCTCGGGTCCTATGCCGTTCTCGGGTCGATGGATAAGCCGGCCATTGAATTCCTCAGCAGTTGTTCCGTCGGAAGCAGCTAGCGCTTACCACTTGATGCTCAATGGTTGAGGCGGCGAATGATTTGCTTCAGAGCGACGTGAGCGATCTGGTAAAACAGAGTTAGAGCCGCCGACTCTTCTGTAGACCCCTGACCCTAACAGCGACGGAAATATGTGTGCTCGTTCCGCTAAGCCGAAATGATGAGACCTGGCCTCAGCCTGAGTCTTACCTTCTTGTAAAGATGGATAGATAGGTACTGTAGCTGTCCTTCGTAAGAACCAAGAGCTTAGTAAGGATGGGTCTTCTTCCGCATTACGAATCTGGTCTTAGGAGTGGTACCTTCATGCCACGTCGTTTGCGGTCGCAATATGAGTCGTCAGCATGCTCCTCTTTATTGAGAGACGATGTCGGAGGTGCCTTGGTTCCTGCGACTCGAGCTACCGAACTTCGTCGCCTAGCGATCGTCACGCGACCGCGGTGGAACTCACTGGGAGCTATCAGTCCGTTCTAATATTTATTTCGCAACGGCGCGCAAGCAACCGTCAGTGCCACGCGACAGATATCATGTTCCGCCTCCCCGCTTTGGTCAGGGCTTGTTGGAACAGGGCCTCGAGGATCGCTACGGTCTCATCCGTAGCCGGATCCGTGAGCTGGCAGGTAACCAGCTTCTCGCTAACTTCATTCTGAAGATGATCAAAAGACGCGTTTCTGAACTGGATGCGCGCTCGCTATGACTTCATCGGCGAAGGGGAGCGGGTATCACCGATGACTGACGCGTTCGAACAGTTGCTCACTGACGTAAGACGTCAGGTGCGTTTCCTCTTCGGGTTTGAACCTCATCGCGCGTTTTGCCATATGCATCGAAATGCGTCTCATCTAGTGAATGCGAGGAGTACTTGTGGCATGACAAATTCCAAACGAGTAGCTACAGGCAACTTGCATAATGAGAATCCTCTCAGCGCTCGCTTGGAGGTGTCTAGCTGCTCTAGCATGGTGTCGTCAGCTTCGCATCGGGGTTGTTCCCCACAGTTTGCTCGGGGCAGAGGAGCTCTCTACGACAGTCGCCGCCTCAAACAATGGTTCCGGGAACGCGGAGTTGTCTGCAGCTTTTTTCGTACTCTGAATCATATCTCTCCAGCCCCAAAATCCCCCCAGCTGACCAAGCTCAATTGACTTTGCCTCTTTTGGAGCACGGAATTTTTAGGCCGATTAAGACTTCTGTCATGCGCCGTCAGCTCATACTGACTTCTTAGACACGTTCTCAGCCTCCTGCTGCCGGGTTGTAATCCCCAGCATCCTTCCCTTGACAGGCTTAACTAAGCCTCTTCGTGCTCTGTGACTCATACTTTGTCTTGTCAACCATGTATTTCCCCATTAAGATCAAGATTCTTGGTCATCAAGATCCTTGGCTTAATAGTCTCCGTCGAGGACGAAAGTTGGGGGTTGTTCTGTAGAAGTCCGAGTCAGTCAACCGTGTCGGTGCCGAGAAATGACGGATCCGAGCACTCCCGGGCAGCACGACCGTATCTTTGATTCGACCTCGCTCCACTATGCTTCTCCATAAACGGCAAAGACTGAGCGAAGACGTACTCCGACGAAGAGATGCGTTGATGGAGAGATAAGTTGCTAGGTTTAAAAAGCTGGGCGATGCGTGGTGGTAATTCTGCAGACCCAATCGGCCTTTCATCAAGGCACTCGATCCTCACTCGATTCCCCTCGGCTCCATCTAACGTCTTCAACTATTAGAGCCCAGTCATTCCTCATTTCACATCGCATATGTAAGTCAATTTCTGTTCTAGTTCTCGATGTTAGACGTCGCTGATGCCTTGAACATGGCGTCGTAGAAATGTCTACCGCACACGCTGTCGTGTCCCCGGCCGAGTGGCTCGAGGCTCGTAAGGCCCTCCTTCTCAAGGAGAAAGAGCTCATCCGTCTCTCTGACGAGATCGCCAAACAACGTCGCGCGCTGCCTTGGGAGGAGGTCACCAAGTCCTACGTCTTCGAAGGTCCCAACGGCAAAGAAACCCTCCAAGACCTCTTCAAAGACAGGTCCCAGCTCATCGTCTACCACTTCATGTTCGGTCCCGACGACGACGCGGGCTGCCCTGGTTGCTCGTTCTACGGTGACAGCCACAACGGCACCGACATCCACCTCGAGCACCGTGACACGACCTGGGTTGCGGTCTCTCGCGCTCCGTACGAGAAGCTGGCCAAGTACAAGGAGAGGATGGGGTGGAGCTGGAAGTGGGTTTCGGCTGACGGGAACCGGTTCCCTGAGGACATGGACGTCTCTTTCAACAAGCCTTTCGATGGGACGGAGATTTACAACTACAAGACCCTAAAGCACCAGTCCTCCGAGATGCCTGGGACGAGCGTGTTCTTCAAGGATAAGGAGAGTGGTAAGATCTATCACACGTACTCGACTTACGCAAGGGGCGGGGATATCTTGTTGGGCACTCACAACGAGTTGGACTTTACGCCCAAGGGAAGGGACGACGAGCACTTTGGAGATAACAAGATGGCTTGGTTGAGGAGGCATGACGAGTACGAGGATGCAAAGCTTGGAGAGTGGTGAGTTGCGAGCATCCATTTTCTAATAGTTTACTGATTAGCCGTTCTCTGACAGCTGCACCTCGGAGACTAAGGCTAAGACTGAAGCGTAATATAATCGTTACTCCCCGTCCTTGTATCGAGTGCTTATCAACGAGTCTTTGTACCGTCTGTATTCCGATCGTGTCGCGATCCTGTTACGAAGAGAATGGAACGTCTGCAATTTGGCTTGACAATGTCTTGGCATGTATATTCCCGGATATCATCCGAGGGAGGCTTTTCCGGTCTGACGGCACAAGTGCTCCAGGGGGGCGAAGAGCCACGTGGGACATCCCACGCTCAGATCCGCGCTACTCTTGGCTTCCTTAGCTTTCTCAAAATGGAACGGGATACATAAACCGTCACGCCTTCGGTAGTGTTTGCCGTCTATAACTTCACTGCAAACGATGAGGATGAGTAGATAAGGCGGGCTTTGAAAGGTTTGTGCAAATTGCCGGATTTTCAAGTGCAAAACGCCAGTTATTCGTAGCGTAATTTCTAACAGCAGACCCTCCTCGCCTGACCTCTTAACCTTGGAATAACTACCAGTGATAACAGATTTATTATGCTAACGTCGATTGAACGAGTGATAATAGAGCGCGAGGGCGATACGGGTGTCCGGTCGTTCAATTGGCCGGCCGTTGACTTCATCCACAATTATCCCTGAGATGGCCGTCAATATTGGACTGTTGGACGACTTGATTTCAAGCGACTCAAGTCATCTGATTAAACAGACTTAGAATGACGATGAAAACATGTATGCCGTTTCCTACCAAGCCGAAATTCAGAGGTAGAGACTCAGCCTGGGTTTTACCCTCTAGAAAAAGTCGTGTGTTCCGGAGACAACGCGTCCTTGGCGGTCCCTATTAAGAATTTCAGAGCTTAGAACGTAGAAACGGCGAGTTTGGTTCCGCAGGACGCAGTTGGTCTTCGGATTAAGGTCTACAAACTCGTGCTTAACACCTCGCTTGCGGTCACAAGATGAGTTGTCGGCACTCTCCTCGAAAATCGAGAATCGAGAGACAGCGTCCGATGCACCGTGCTACCTGCAGCGCAAACTACCGAACTTCATCACCCCGCGGTCATGACGCGACGCCGGGGAGCTCGCTGGGAGCTATCAGACCCTTGCAGTACGCAAGCTGTTTTCAGTACCGTACGGCAAGATATCATCCCCTAAACTCCACCTTCCCCTTTCAGTAGGTGCGTATTCGAGCTGGGTCTGGAGAATCGCGACGGTTTTCTCCAGAGGCGGATCCGTGAGCTGACAGGTATCAAGCTTCTCGCTGACTGGGGTCTAAAGGTTCTCGAAAGACGCGTCTTCGAGCTCAATAATCGCTCGCTCTGGCTTCATTGCTCAAGGGGAACGGTTATCATTGATCCTGGTCGGACAGATTTGAACAGTTGCTATCTGGCGTAAGCTGTTGAGCGCGGTTCCGCGTCCGGCTTGGATTCTCGTCGCGCGTTTACCATCGAAATGCTTTTCATTCAGTGAATGCGATGGGTACCTGTGGCACCGAGACTTTCAAAGGAGCAGCCGCAGACCTAACCTGCCCAACGGAAATCCTCTCAAGGCTAGCTTGGGGGTGTCCAGCATGGTGTCGTCAGCTTGGCAAACGGGATCCCCCCCCCTCCCCCAGTATGCTCGGAGCGAAAGAACCCCATACAACAGTCGTCATTTCGAAGAATGGTGCCGGGAACGCGTAGTCGTCTACAGCTTCTTTCGTATTCCAAATCATATCTCTCTAGTTCAAAGCTGACCAAGCTCAATCGACTTTCCCTCTTTTGGAGCACGCAGTCTTCGTGCTGATTAAGACTTACGCCATGCATCGTCAGCTCCATTGACATCTTCAGACACGTTCTCAGTCTCCTGGTGCCGGGTTGTAATCCCCAGCATCCCTTTCTTTGACAGGCTTAACTAAGCCTCCTCGCTCTCCCTGACTCATGGTTTGGCTTTCAAACGCGTATTTCCTCATTTAGATGAGGTTTCTTGGTCATCAGGTTCCTTGGCTTAATAATCCCTGTCGGGGACGACAGTTGGGGGTTGTTCTGTGGAAGTCAGTCAACTTCGGTGCCGAGAAATGACGGATCCAAGCACTCTCGGACATCACGACCGTACCTTTCATTCAAGCTCGCCCCACTTGCTTGTCCAAGAACGGCATGAGAGAGCGAATACGTACTCTGATGAAGGGATGCGTTGATAGCTTTAAAAAGCTGGGAGATGCTTGGCGGAAGATTCTGCAGACTCAACCGGTCATTCATCAAGGTGCTTGTTTCTTACTCGATTCCCCTCGACGCCATCTAACGTCTTTGATTATTAGAGCTTAATCAGTCCTCATTCCACATCGCATATGTAAGCCAATTCCTGTTTTTGTTCTCGATGTTGGACGTCGCTGATGCCAACCTGGCGTCGTAGAAATGTCCACCACACACGCTGTCGTATCTCCGGCCCAGTGGCTCGAGGCTCGTAAGGCCCTCCTTCTCAAGGAGAAAGAACTCACCCGCCTCTCTGACGAGATCGCCAAACAACGTCGCGCGCTGCCTTGGGAGGAGGTCACCAAGTCCTACGTCTTCGACGGTCCCAACGGCAAAGAAACCCTCCAAGACCTCTTCAAGGACAAGTCCCAGCTCATCGTCTATCACTTCATGTTCGGTCCCGACGACGACGCGGGTTGCAACAGCTGCTCGTTCTACGGCGACAGCCACAACGGCACCGACATCCACCTCGAGCACCGCGACACGACCTGGGTTGCCGTCTCCCGCGCCTCGTACGAGAAGCTGGCCAAGTACAAGGAGAGGATGGGGTGGACTTGGAAGTGGGTCTCGGCTGACGGGAACGGGTTCCCTGAGGCCATGAACGTCGCGTTTAACAAGCCTTACGATGGGACGGAGATGTATAACTACGGGACCCCGAAGCGTTTGTTCTCCGAGATGCATGGGATGAGCGTGTTCTTCAAGGATAAGGAGAGTGGTAAGGTCTATCACACGTACTCGGCTTATGCGAGAGGTGCGGATATCTTGTTGGGCACTCACAACGAGTTGGACTTTACGCCCAAGGGAAGGGACGACGAGCACTTTGGAGATTACAAGATGGCTTGGCTGAGGAGGAACGACGAGTACGAGGACACAAAGCCTGGCGAGTGGTGAGTTGCGAGCACTTCTATATTTTGATTATAGTATAAGTAATCAGCTGCTCTCTAACAGCTGCACCTCGGAGGCGAAGGCTAAGACTGAAGCGTAATATGATCGGTACTCCTGGTATATACTTGTTTCGAATGCCCATCAACGAGTCTTTGTACTGTCTGTATTCCAATCGTGTCGCGATTCTGTTACGAAGAGAATGGAACGTCTGCAATTTGGCTTGACAATATCTTGGCATGTGTATTCCCGGATATCATCCGAGGGAGGCTTTTCCGGTCTGACGGCACAAGGGCTCGAAGGGGGCGAAGAGCCACGTGGGACATCCCACGCTCAGATCCACGCTACTCTTAGCTTCCTAAGCTTTCTAAAAATGGAACGGGATACATAAACCGTCGCGCCTTCGGCAGCGTTTACCGTCTATGATTTCACCTGGCCTCTGCGAACGATGATGATGGATAGACGAGGCGGGCTCGACAGCTTCGATTGGATCAAGGTGAGTTCACGTCTATTTTCGAGTGGAAAACGCCAGTTCATTCATAGCGTAATCCTGAACAGCAGGCTCTCCGCGACTGACCTCTTGACCTTGGACCACTGACACCCGATTGATAATGATACTGTAACGTCGATTGAACGAGTGTCATTGGAGCGTGGGGCAGGAAACCGACAGGACAAGCGGCCAGGTGTTTTTGTGGCCGCTGAAGACCCTGCCTTCCATATCAGGGCGGTTGTATGGCGAGGAAGACGCCCATCCCGAAGGCCAAAGTAGTAAGATTTCACTCTCGACCATCCTTTCATCCTCTTCCCCTCCGCCTCTCTCCTCCTCTCCCGAGACATCCCCCGTCTTGGCCAATGCTTCCGACGCTTTTCCTACCTCTCCTCGCTGCTTTACCGTCAGCCACCGCTTCACCATGGACGCAATTCGGCAATAAGCCTGCAAAATCCAGGAGAGGAGTAGACGAAGTATGGGGAGGATACAACATCACTGCGGCGGCGTTGGAGATTCGGGATAGCATATCGTCGCCGACTTGCAACAAAACCGCGTCCTGCCAGCAGGTGATCACCGTTGTGGTACGCTCGCCTTGAACTCAACCAAACAGCGCGTCATCTGATGCTCATTATCCGGATAGGTTCCTCGATGCTTGGGACTACAGGGCTCTGCTGGATGCTGGTGCGGACTTGAAGACCCTATTCATGTAAGACGCCGTTCATTCCAGCTCTGAATCCATTCACCAACCTCGGACTTCGAATTTCAGTATTGCGCAATATGCATGCTCAGTCCAACCGATAACACTACATCTGCAGCTCAAACGCAGTCCGCGACGGAGGGACACATGGGTACGCGCCGCCGTCATACACATTCGGACAACAGAGTTTTCGGCTGACACTCCTCCGCGCTCGGACCCTATCCTCTAATCCCGGCTTCTCAGCTTTCCATGAAGGCTGTGCAGCTTATGCAGTGTCCCTCAACTCCAGCGCCACAATGTCGATGGACGGGATGACGATGGACATGCCGAGTTCGACCGCGAGCGCGACGCCGTCGATGACCGACCTGCCCGCCGCGACGAGCAGCGCAGCAGCGAACGACGCCAGCGCGGTTCACAAGCACAACAGCACGGGTCCGATCGTCGGGGGCGTCGTCGGCGGGATCTTGGGGCTGCTCTTGATCGCTGTCGGAGGGTACTTGGGGTGGAGGTACCTCCAGTCGAAGAACACGCACGCGACGCCGTACCAAGACGGTCCCGGCGGCGACCAGATGGTCCAACACACCCCGACGCCGTACTACGGTCCCGGTGGGGGGGACGTCAAGACTTCGGCATACTTCAATAACAACACTGTACCTCAATCCCCTCAGCAGCAGCCCGTGGACCTGATGACCAACCGCCTTTCCTACGCGAGCAACCACCCTCAAGCGTTCCCTTACTCCCCTGCCGTCTCGAGTCCGCAAGGTCCGTTCCCCGGTTCAGCGTCGAAGGACTACGACACGTCCATGTTCGCGACTCTCGGTCCGCACGCCTCTCCTCCGCCTTCTCAATTCGGGAACAGCAACTCGTCGGGAGGAGCGTCTCAGGGCCCGCTGGTGTTGCATGGGACCGGTGGAACGTGGACGACGAACCCCGTCACGCCTCCCCCGCCGTTCGCTCCAAGCACGAGCCCAGGTTTGCCTCCTGGTGCGAGGGGACCCGAGACTGGACGTGCGGCTGGGTACACGAGTGGCGTTCCTGAGGCGATGACACTTGAGTCGGAGAGGAGGTGAGCGTCTTGAGGACGTCGCATGTGGTTCCTTCCTTGGTCTTCAGATCTCTTTGAGTCGGCGGCTAGCCTGAGAGCGCGTCATCTGGAACGCCTCTAGCATTTTGCTGCTTTCATATGCCATTGTATCTATCTCTTATCTTGGGCTCTTCCTGCTGCATTCTAAAACTGTTCTTGCCTCCTTGTACTGGAGACTGTCATTCATTTAGATTATGGCTTCCGAAATCGTACACATTTCGACATGCCAACGCATTCTAGTGTTTGGAAGTCTGGGATGAACTGGGTAAAGTATAGCTCTCTCAAAAACATATTTACATAATCTGATTTGTAGGACTGAAACGGAAGAGTCCGTCCAGGCGCGAAATGACCAGGTGCTGGCGCGACATTGCGTGATAATTGAAGGACCCTGGCTTCCTTCGCACATGGACGCACAGCTTAGCCCTGGCATTAAATAGAGCGCCAAGCAAAGTACGGTTGTAGAAGAGAAACCTTACATGAATTAATTCAAAAGGAGGTAGCCTTCGTCCGGAATGGAGCGAAAGACTGCAGTATCGATCCTGGACGATCTTGACGTCTTCAGGCTCTTCGATAGCGAACACTCAGACTTGGTGTCCGAAACTCTCGTTCACTGCTTGTCAATCCCACTCCAGAGTCTTTAGCCGCTTCACGCTTGCTAATAATACCGAATAGAAGTAAAGCGTACGTTCCTAGCTCCTGAAGCAGTGCACATGCAGATGGACGAAGGTGCGTGAAAACGCCATGCGATCGACAGTTCGCTGGCATCAACCGCAACAGTGGCATTCCAGGCACCGTCAACACGCCTAACCTTTTAGCTTTGTTGATCCGAGCTGATGGTATGGTTGACGACCTCTGCTGTAAGAAGGATTTACAGTCTGGACCTCGGATACAACGTTCCGGGCTCCACCTATCCTAGCATCCGACTTCGAAAGTCAGCTGCCCGCGCAACAGTCGTGTTTGAGGGGTAAGTTTATCAAAGGTTTTAGCAGAATTAAAAAATGACCTTTTTTATAATTTCGTAATCGGTGAATTCCGGGATGAACCTTCACCAATCGTTCGCTGAGCTGCATCGCGCGACCTCCCAGCTTCATCAAAATAATATATAGATTAAGCTCAAAATTAGCCGTGCGATGGGATTTGATATTCTCTCGTTGGAGTGATTGGGTGAAGAAATGGGTAATCAAGAGATAGCGAGCGGGCCAGTCGCAGGGCAGGTGATCCGTGCGCATTGATGACTCATTCGATCTTCGACGCACGTTTGTCTTTTGGCATCATTCACTCGCCGTTGACCAGGGACTCCCTCTCCCTTAAACAACGCTAAATACCCGATTTTCAGGCCAGGTGGTGCCGATGTACCGATGTATTGGTCACTCCAGATGATGCATTTCCTTACTATCTTGGGTGCTAGACGACTTTTTGACAGCTGGACGTGAGCTTTTGGGTTGAGTTCGAACGTGCTTTGTTGGGATTAGATATGTTCCCTCACCTAGGGGTCTTGAAGGGGTAGAATGATCCAGCAATTCGGACCGGACAAGAAAAACGCATTCTCGGCATGGGGACGCTAACGTTGACGTTCTCTCTCCTCCACTTCTGATAAAACCCATCCAAGATCCTTTGCGCTTGGTTTCTCTCCTCCTCTCTCCGCTATCGCTTCCCCCTTCCCCCCTTCCACTCAGCCAGCTTGGCCACCTTGTGTCACCCAAATTCCAAATTCTCAGCTTCTCAGTCTAACCTCGCCGTGTCTTCCAAGTAAAAGGTAAATCGTTGGCCTCGGATGCAGTTGTATGGTTATCGGTGGGCTGACGAGATCCCGGCGGTGCGGTCGTCCCTGAGTAGTGTCCTATGTCATATCCCGCGGCAAGTACAGCGCGCCGTCAGAACACAGCGCCTATCCCAACACCTGCAAATGCAAATGCGGGTCGATATCCTGATTCGGGATACCTCTCTGCTAGTATGTTCTCACCAAATTCTGTTCCGACTGAGGCACCCTCGGCTCATCCCGGCTTCCTTATAGCCCAGTCAAGCTCACCTCCACGAGTCGATGTTCCGTACTTTGGACCTCCTCTCCGCTCGGCATACTCTCCTCGACCTCAGCTTTCTGTAAGTACGCAAGAGGAGTACCCAGATGCTACTCAACTTCAGTGGAGGTCAGTCGATATACATTTGAATTTCGCTGGCTCTCCGCCCTTACCCAAAACATACCACTAGACGATCTCCCGACGTTGTCTCTTCACCGTCCCGTCAGGACAGCGATACAACGCTCCGTAATAACAACCTACCCAGGACCATTCCTGTGCGACGCCCCACGGCCACAGAGCCACCGAACGAAACCGACTGGCCGATGCCACCCGCCGACGTCCCCGTTCGAAGGGGTTCTGCAGGTCTCGAGCCAAGCTCGTCTTCGAGATACGCGAACTCGTATCGACCCCAAACCGCTTCCACCATCTCCACCGCTTCCTCCGCCGCTTCGTCTGGGAGTTCGTCGGGAAGGTCGTTCGTTCGACAGCAAACAACGTAAGCCTTCCCGAACACTCGTCAGCCCTTCTGTGAAACCGCAGTCCTAACTGACCTTTCGATGTTTCTACACAGCGTCTACGCTTCTCCTGGCGTCCCACCCAATCCCGATCAGAGGAAGCCTCTTGAGTGGGAAAACATCTTTCACCCAACCTTCCTTCCAGAGGTTTCTAACTTCGAGCAGGATTGGCATGTGAGTGTCTCTCTCGCTGTGACTCAGGCCGGTCGGTCCGAAACCGTTTCGCTTCGCTGCCCCACGGATCGATGCGCGTTGAGACGAACGTTCGAGCCTTGATCATCTGACGTAATATCGCTGAGCGGCCGTTCTGACCCCTTGTTTATCGGTTGCCTTTCGGCGTAGTTTACCGGGCTCTATACCGGCCACATCCTCTTCTGTCAGAACAGCAAGCTTCCGCCTAGCAAGAAGGTCTTGGTGTACGATGTGCAAACCCAGAAATCCCAGCAAATCAAGGTCCGATACGACAGCGCCGGTTTGGGACCTCACGGGAAATATCTGCTGTACCGCTTCAGTAAGCGTATTTGGCTCATTTACACTAGGGACTGGGTATTGACCTAAAATCATAACCCCCCTTGTATCCAGCTGACGAGATGGCTCTGTACGACGTCGTCAACTCCCGAACGATCAAAACCGCGAGCCTCCGCAACCTCTCTCGCTGGGCGTATAACGCCATTGGATTCTGCCTGGTCGACGACAGCGGGAAGTTCTGGAGGTGGAATTTCGGCGACAAGCTTCCTCCTGGTTTGGTGTTCAGGCTGGTCGACCGGGCTCCGAGGGACAAGTTGCGGTGCATAACCACGAGAGACGGAGCGTGGAACGCCATCGTCGCTACGAATAAGGATAAGACTCACGGCGAGATCCATTGCTACCCGAGCAACAACGACGAGAGCAGGATCTTTGGAGGCGTGTTGGCGGCGTTCACGCAGACGGACGTGGACGGGCAGATCGTGACGCACATCGCGGTTGTGAAAATCGAGTCTGAAGAAGAGGTGAGAGCAGAAAGAGACATTTTAATGAAACCTGACGCGCGCGACGTCACTGGGGTTTCAGGGAATGCTGACTACATTTTTTCGTCCCTCGTCCCTTTTTTTGACGGGTTTTCCCCGTTTTACCGCGCGTTAACAGCTCTCGTTCACGATCCACCAACTCGGTGCGCCCGTCCCAGGCGTCGTGCACCGCGTAGAGACCCGCATGCCATTCGAAGCCGTCGGAGGCCCGCCCTCAGCCATCTTCATCGACCACGACCTCGCCGTAGCGGTCGTCCTCGCCACACCGCCCGGGGAGACCTATCACGCTCTGCTCTTCGACTTGCGCAGCGGGACGTTCTTCATGAAGCAGTCGATCGCCAAGTACGCCGAGGACAGCTGGCTTGTGGACGATACGGGCATCTTCAGAGAGCGGAGGGGCAGCATCGTCCAACGCTTGAGGATCGTCCCGGAGAATCTCCCGCCCAGACCGACTACGGCGTCCCCACCGCGCGAGGTGGCTACGGGTGGGATCGCAAGGAGTCCCGGGTTGCAGACGCGGTTGAGCCCCATTTCGCCCGTTTATGGATTACATGGACCGCAGTCGGCAGGGTCGTCGACCGTCCAGCGGAAGCAGAGCCTCCCGTTCTCGTCGCCTTCGCCCCCATCAGACTTTGGTCGCTAAAAATAAATCTCACTTTACGCTTCCGGTGGGAGGCTCAGCACTGTTTGGGGAACAAGGAGGATTACTGTCTCGGGAGGTTTTGGTTACACTTTTTACCCGGTGTGTTCTGGAAGGACGGGAGGTTTGACGGAGGGAGAGGTCACCTTGACAGCTTCCGTGCGTCCGGAGCGGACCTCGGAGACTTTTTGGGTTGCGTGATTAGCGCTTCTTGATCGAGGAAGGAACGGCCTGGCTTCCGGTTGGCTTTGGCATGTTAGTTTGCTGGTATTTGGATCTTCCGCATTTGTTTCGTTCGGTTTCGCATCTCCTTGGACTTTGCTCTTTCGCCTGTACTCTACTCTCTCGGTCTGAAATTGTCTCTCTATAAATCACTTCATATATCCCATTTGTTCGAAAACATCAACAACCTTGTTGATAGCGGAAGTTGACGGGCACCTTGCGAGTTGTCGCTGGCTGATGGCTGGAAGTCGGATTTTCCCGACAATTCGACCTTGGTTGATTGGCTCGAATTATCTTCGATGGCGATAGCTAGCGACCACTGGGGTATCTACCTCGGAGCGACGTCGCTCAGTGGCCAAAGACATTCTTCCGACCCCGTCTGGACGTGACACGCTAATCCTGGAAATGTGCAAACCTCCGTATGGCAAGCCCGCTATTCGTGCGAGTTACAACTCGGGTCTCATTGACGACCTCGCCCCCTTCTCCGGACTTCCGCATCTTTCTTTGTCAAAATCCTAACTTCGGGAGATCCGTGGACCAAGGCGATAATGCGCTAACTGCGACTGGCTGAAGATCCCCCGAATGGTGTTTAAATACGACTTGGGCAAGGTACTTTCATGAGGCTGCGTGACGACGATCGTCTCTCTCTCTCTCCCTCTTTCCCCCTTGTCCCTCTTTTCCTCACTCCCTTTCCTGATCTCAAATGCGGTTAGGTTCAGCAGTCCTTGCGGCTGCGACATTCGTTGCGTCAGGTACGATGAGGTCCTAACGATGCTGCCCTGTCGCGGGTCTAACAAACGTACTGCAGCTGTCGCTCAAAGCTCTCAATACTGTGATGCCGGAACCGGTGGAACCGGTCTCTGTTTTGAGACCTACGTAGGTGCCATTCATATTGTCCAGAGGGTATGAGTCTAACGTGCTTGCTACGCTCTCAGTTCGATCCCGTCTACAATGCCCGCTGTAAGTCGCAATAACCCTATAGATAGAACATTGGCTAACATCACACGCTCGACAGACGGTTGGACGTTCCCACCAACTGGATCTTCCACGTATCCTTCGGAGTTCGTTGGACAATTCACTGTCCCCATTGCCGGTAAATGGGCGGGTGTGGCGCTCGGCCAGGGCATGAACAGCAACCTTCTCCTCGTTGCCTGGCCCAACTCCGGCTCCATTGTCAAAACTGCTCGTCAGGCTGCGTGAGTGGTCTTATCACCGCGTGTCGCGAAACACTGCTGATTCTCCCTCTGCCCTCCGTTAGTGGCTACGGCCAGCCAACGGTCTATTCCGGCCCCACGATCACTACCCTTAACACCTACATCAACTCGACCCACTGGAAATGGACTTATCGCTGCCAGAACTGCACCAGCTGGACGTGAGTGCCTCTGAAGCTCAAGGTTGCAACATTAATGCTGATGATGATCAATGACTGTTTGACAGCATCAACGGCAACAGTGGAGGTATCGACCCCACCCAATACTGCGTTTTCGGATGGGCTTACAGCACCACGGCCGTCACCACTCCTTCTAATGCCGCCTCCAACATGATCCAACACGACGATGCGCGTCTGTTCGGTTTCAACTGCACCAACGGTATTGTCTCCGCGAGCAAGTATGCTTCTTACCTCGGCGGAACGACGACCTCCACCACAACAACCACCAAGACCTCGACCAGCACGTCGTCCACCAAGACGTCGTCGACGTCAAGCACCAAGACGACCACGACCACTACATCCGCCGTTCCGACTGTCTCTGCCACTCCTTACGAGTAGGTTCCACTTGCATTGTGCGGTGAGATGCCATTACTCAAACGTTTGTATTCCTATAGCTACGTCGTCGTCGGCGCTGGTAACTGCGGTTTGGTCGTTGCTGACCGTCTCAGTAAGTGAATGAAACTACAAACTCAAGGCATTTCGACACTAACAAATTATTTCTAGCCGAGGCTGGAAAGAACGTTCTCCTCATCGAACGCGGTGGACCGAGTACTTACAGCACCGGAGGACGCGAGTTCGCTCCTTGGTTGACTGGAACTCAGGTAAGTGGGAGTTTGGCAATGCAGTTTGGTGCCCGAGTTCTGACGTTCGCTCCATAGCTCACTCGATTCGACGTTCCCGGTCTCTTCGAAGCCATGTTCAGCTCTTCTAACCCATACTGGTGGTGCAATGACATCAGTGTTTTCGCTGGTTGCCTGATTGGTGGCGGTGCTGCTATCAACGGCGCTCTCTACTGTAAGCTTCTTGGTCAACCGATGCGATGCTGCCGTTGTCTAACTGGACTGATCTACAGGGTACCCGCCTGATGCTGACTTCTCGACCGCCAACGGCTGGCCCTCGGGATGGCAGAGCCTTGGCACTCCACTCGGCAATCTCAAAGCCAGACTTCCTTACACCCAAACCCCCTCCACGGATGGCAAGCTCTACCTCACCCAGGTCTACGACGTCGTCAAGCAGCTGCTCACCCCTCAAGGCTACAACTCGCTCGATATCAACTCGAACCCCAACTACAAGGACCACGTCTACGGTCGCCCCGCGTTCAACTTCAAGGGCGGAAAGAGGACCAGCGTCATGGACACTTACTACCAGACCGCCAAAGCCCGAAGCAACTTCAAGCTCTGGACTTACACCCAGGTTACTGGTTTGGTTCGCAACGGCGCTCAGATCACTGGTGTCAGGACCAACTATACCGCTTACGGTGGCAACGGGTAAAATCATTCGTCTTGATACTAGGCGCTCTGTGTTTGACATTTTCTGTTCGCCACATAGTGTCGTCCCTCTTACAGCCAAGGGTCGCGTCATTCTCTCCGCTGGTGTCTTCGGTACCGCCCGCATTCTCTTCCAGAGCGGTATCGGCCCTACCGACATGATCACCTTGGTCCAAAACAACGCCCAGTACGGTGCCAACCTGCCTCCTTCATCCCAATGGATCAACCTCCCCGTTGGCAACAACGTCTCCGACAACCCATCTATCAACGTGAGTGATCTCATATTATTCTATGACTGCATTCCATGAGACTGATCACTCGCTCTGCAGCTCGTGTTCACTCACCCTAGCGTTGATGCTTACGATAACTGGGCCCCGATCTGGGCGAGCCCTCGTCCCGCCGACGCCGCCCAATACAAGTCTAACCAGTCCGGCATCTTCGCTGCTACTTCTCCAAGACTCGTCTTCTGGAAGACAGTCACTGGACCCGATGGCAAGACTCGCTACGTAAGGACCGTCAATTTTATCCGATCAACTCGGTTTGCTAACGAAGAACGACTTTAGATGCAAGGTACTGCTCGCCCTGGTGCAGCCTCGGTCACCACCAACTACGCATACAACGCTTCGCAAATCTTCACCATCACCTTCTACCTCTCCAACGGTATCACCTCGCGTGGCCGTATCGGTATCGACTCGACGATGTACGGCAAGGTCCTCACCAACCCGTGGTTCCAAGACTCGAACGACAAGTCTGCGCTCATCTCTGGTATTCAGGACACTATCTCGACTATGAACCAAGGTACAAAGCCTTTCGTTGACCCTTCGAGATAGCCGGCCTGACCTAGCTTGAATAGTGTCCGGACTTACCCTCATTACTCCTGACAACACCACCACCTTGACCAACTACGGTATGTCGTCCTAAACGTCCTCAAAGATTCATACTGACTGAATTGCGTTTTCTAGTGAACTCGTACACTCCCGCCACCATGAACTCCAACCATTGGTGCGGTTCGACTCGCATTGGTACCAGCTCGTCGAGCTCCGTTGTCGACACCAACACTAAGGTCTGGAACACGAACAACTTGGTGCGTTTCGTTACATTGCTTGGACGTATTTTCATGATACTGACATGTTTGTAATCTAGTTCGTTGTCGATGCCGGTATTGTTCCTGGTCAACCGATGAGCAACCCGCACGCGATGTACATGGTCGTCGCTGAGGCCGCCGTCGCCAAGATTCTCGCTCTCTCTGGAGGCGCGTAGTAGCCGACAACGCCCGTTGTATTTTCATAATGTAGTAGTTTGTAGTATCACATTCTGGTTCCGAATATGGTCGAGATGCATTTGGCAACACAGATCCAGACTCGAGATAAGGGTGACATCAAGATCGGAGAAGGTACGTAATTCGGCAAAGAAGGTAGAAAAGTGATTATGCGTAAAATTTATGATCAAATAGGATTTTGGAGGTGGTTACGCAGGGTACAGCTTCCCAAGAGTTGTTGATCTGGCCTGGAAGGTCCAAACGAGAACAATGTGAGACCGTCAGATGATCGCCTCGTTAAGGCAAGCTACTTACCTCCATTAGGTCGTCTGAGAACTATGGCAGCCTTAGCTTGTCGCTGGCGGACCGATCATCTGTTCGAGAGTTGCAACTCGGGAGCGAAGGGTTTCTATCGTGGTTTTCATCGCCCTCCTTGATTCACAGATCATCCCGGTGAGTTTCTCGACACGCGCCCACTTCTCGATCTCTTCTTCCTCCGGACCGACGAATTCGAGAGATTCGGTCCAATGCGTTTGGGTAGCGGTGATTGTCGGACACTGTTGACATAGACTCCCGATGAAGAAGCCGATAGCATGATCTTCTCCATCGGGGACGGCGGAGTTCCCGACATCGAGTTCCAGGCGAAATCTGAACCCTCCGCGGAGCTCGAGGTGAGGTGTAAACCTCGGGACATGCTGTTGGTCGAAATAAAGGGATAGATACTCCAAGTCAGGCATCGCTTGGGAGAATGTTTGAAGGATGGCAATTGACGTAAGGTGGGGCACTTCATCCGAGTCTGGGTCAGAAGAGAGACGGAGAATCCGAAGGTTTTTCCAAGCCTGTGACATGACCCAAACATCCGCGTCTTCCAAGTAGAATGGGAGGTCCCACCCTACTTTTAGCTCTCGTAAGCGAGTAAGGGACAAACACGGACGTATGGTCTCAAACGTAGGTGCGTCGTCCGGTGTATCGTCTCCCGTTGCAACCTCGCAGAAGTTAAGTAGCAACACCTCGAGGTAGGGACAGGCTCGTCCAATCGAAAGGAGGAAATTCTTGAGAGACTTGGAAGGCCAGAATTTACGAGAGGAAAAACCTAATTCATTTAGTTGTGAGATCGGCCCTGCGTTTTTGAGCAACAGAGTCGCTAGTTCGAGTGAACTGTGGAAGTGAAGTCTTTTTAGTGCAGAAAAAGAGCCCCTAGGAAAAAGGAGAGCAGTCCCTTTCTCCACGTATTGGGGTTTGGTGTATAACCAATCCGTCTCAAGACCCTCCAACCCCTCCAGACGTCCAAGTGTCCCCAGGAGCTCTGGAGTGTGATAGTACTGAGGTACAGCTACTGATCGGAGCTTTGGTGTTGAGCGGAAGAAATGAACGAGAGCGTCGTTGACGTTGGAGACATTGTGCCGTGTGGAAAGGCAAAAGTTTTGCAGCTCGGGTGTCCTGTGTGCCAGAGATCGGAGGAGCCTCTGGAAGTTCTCGGCGGAGAGACTCAACTCGATATCGAGGTACATGTCATGAAGGCTCGGGGATAAAAATGGTAGGATGGAGAGGCCTGTTTCGTCACTGTTGCAACACCAGGAGAGTCGCTGGAGCTCGGGGAGAAGCGATGATCCAAATGGATGAACGACGGCCAGACCTTGGATAGCTGGGACAGCGATAAAGCTGTTTTCCTTCTTGAAGATTGGATCGTTCTCGTCGTACTTGAGAGATCGAACTCGGGAGGCGTATTCGCGGAACCGGTTGCAGTCGGCGTCTGCCGCGTTACCGTCAAACTCCTACAGCGCCCCAAATATACGTTATAACGCAAAGCCAACGAAAGGGAGTGAAGACAACTAACCCATTTGCTCATATATTCAGTCTCAAGAGCCAGGCGGAGGGGTCGAACGAGGACGAGAAGTGGCACGATCGAGTCCAATTCCTCCCAGAGTTGGTCCAATGCACAAGCACTCCAGTGCCGGCAGGTACGCGCGAGATGTGCGAGATCCGATTTGCTGCAAAGACTAAGTACGGTGATAACTATTTCAGGAATAGCGAGACACCGCGTAGCTACGAAAAAGAAATGAAACTCCTCCTGTTAGCGCTTGTCATCGACCTTGCCGTTGATGCAGACGAACGTACTGGCGGGTACGAGAGAAGACACAGGTTCTTTTGAGCCTTTGGGTCCATTCGACGGCTTTCGCGATGCATATGTTCGTTTAGTTCCAGCCATCTTTAACGAGTTCGAATGAGGTGGTAGTCAAGACTCGAACGGAAGATTTCAAACTCCGACCCTGACGCGTTGGTCTTTTTGTCCGCGCTCACGAAGATCTCCGAAATATACAAGGACGCGGAGAAACCTGACCGATTGATCCAGGGACAACATATAAACTAGACTCAGAGCACATCCTAGCGTAGGAAGGAAGGACTGGATTCCGCGCTCCGCCAGCGTTCATTGCTTAGACATCAGGAGTCTCGCTATTTTCGAAGACTGCGTTAGCTAAGCAGTTTTGCGTACGCGCTCCTCGTTGATATTGTCTGTTGTCACGGGTTTCTTCTAAACTTACAAGAGTTATTCATCGACCTGGAAATGTACGACTCGACATTTGATGAGGTACGAAACAAGGAGCGATCCTAAAATTGCATCACAGAGGGGAGCAAAAAGAATCTGAAGTCAACCGAGAAACCTCCACCTGTACCCAAGCTTATCTCGAGATTCGAGGGGAACGAACAGCAAATCAGAAGGCGAGTAGTAACAACGTAAGATGGAATGTCTCGTCGAAGGGAACGGATGCTCACCTCCGATTGGCCATCCACGCTGTGGTAGTCTCATCTTGTTGCATAGAGCTGTTAATGCTCTGAAGGCTTCGAATTTGGGAACAAAGGGTTTCCATGCTGTTGTTCATAGCTCGCTTTGCTTCGCAGATCATTCCAGCTAGCTTCTCAACGCGACCCCATCTCTCGACGTGTCCTCTCTCTGGGCCGGGGAAGTTATTGCAGATGGTCCAATCCGTCTGTGTCGCACTGATCTGTGGACTTCGTTGGCACAAACTTCCTATGAAGAACCCGACGATATTTTCTTCTCCACCTAGAACTAAGGACAATCCGACGTCGATTTCGAGACGACCTTTGAAACCCCCAACGAGCTCTAGGTGCGGCGTAAACTGAGGAACGTTGGTTTGATTGAAATACAGGGATAGGTATTCCAACTCCGGCATGGCTTCGGAAAACGTCTTGAAAATGTTGATTAGGACTTCTTGGGTCTCGAGATGATTGGATTTATTAGGGTCACTGCAGAGCCGGAGATATCGAAGGTGTTTCCAAGCGTTCGACATATCTACGATGTCCATGTCCCCTAGTATAAGTGGCAGATCGTACGCGACGAGTAGTTTTTGTAGTCGTGCAACGGAGAGACATGATCGTATTTCTTCCAACGTGAGTGGACCGTTTGGCGCTGAATCGTCTTGCAGGACTTTGGAGAAATTGAGCGAAAGAGTTCGAAGGTGAGGACACGCGCGTCCAACGGACGAGAGAAATGTCCTGAGTGACTCGTAAGGGTGGCATTTGCGAGTGACGAAACACAATTCCGCGAGCTGCGAGCTCGGCCCTGGGTTTGTGAATAACTGTGTCGCTATTGCGAGGCTGCTGTGGAAGTGGAGACTCTCAAGAGCTCTGAATGAGCCCTGCGGGAAATGAAGAATAGACTGAACAGTGCCCTCTTCTAGGTAATCGGGCAGTTGATATAACCAATCCGTTTCGAGACCCTTAAGCTTCTCCAAGCGTCCGAGTGTTTCCAACACCTTCGGGGTATGATAGTATTGAGGTAGGGCTATCAATTGGAGCTCCGGGGTTGAGTGAAAGAAATGGATAAGAAAGTCGTCGATATCGGTGGCGTCGCGGCTTGTTGAAAGTCGAAAGTTTTGCAGCTCGGGTGTTCGGTGTGCGAGGGATCGAAGGAGCCGTCGGGAAGTCTCGGCTGAAAGTCCACGTTCGATATCAAGATGCATGTAGCGGAGGCTCGGGGATACAAATGGCAGGATGGAGAGACGTGTTGCTTCATGAACGCAACACCAGGAAAGTCGTTGGAGCTTAGGGAGTAGCGACGTTCCAAACGGGTGGACGAAGGACAAAGCTTGAATAGACGTAAACGAGATATAGCTATCATCTCTCTGATAGAGATGATCGTTCTCGTCATGTCTCAGAGATCGGACCCGAGAGGCGTATTCGCGGAACCGAGTCCAATCAGTGTCCGCAACATTGCCGTCAAACTCCTGCAAAGACACAGACAGACTTAAGCAACATAAAGTGAGAGCGAATCGTAGAGAATACTTACCCATGTCATCCATCCCGTTTCGTCGTCGGCAACCTCATGGAGAGGTCGAACTAGAAGGAGGAGGGGCACGATGGAATTCAGATTCTCCCAAAGTTGGTCCAATGCCAAAGGACTCCAATCCCGGCAGGTGCGAGCAAGAGTGCCTAGATCCGATCTTTCGCAGAGATTTAATATGGCGATGGTGATCTCAGGAATGCCGAGGCAGCGCGTAGCTATGCACACCGAGGGCAATCACATCGACCTTGGGCTCTTAAATCAAGTGTAAGGAATAGAAACATACTGGCGGACATGATGGGAGGGCTGGAGCCATTCAGGCCCTTTATATCATCAGATGACATTTCCCTTGCTCGCGTGCTGCCGGACAATCTTGGGGAGGCAAACGAGATGGCGGTCAAGACTTGGACTGTGGATTTCAAACCCTGACCTTCACGCGTCGACACCCCTTGTTTGTCCCGCCCATGACGAAAAGACCTCTGATTTGTTAAGACCAAGCATGAAGATTCAAATTATAAGGGGAAACAGAGTAAGCTCCTTCGTATCGGTATACGATACATCTACATATGTTTTAGGCCCTTAAGCTTGAGCCCACGCGTTAGACATAGCAATGGGCAAATTGATCCTTCCCCGATAAATGCGCTAGCATAATCTCTACTGCACAGAGCGACTCCCTCACTACGTTGTCCACGGGTCCTGGGGTCCTGAATTGGAAGATCCCAGTCAGTACTGTAATCAATGGACTATGAAAAAGACGGCAAACGCACTGATGCGCGAGAAGAAGTCCATTCCTGAGGTAGCCTAGCCCTTCCTGAAGCCCAATATCCTTGAATTGATTATCACCAGAGAGATGCGGAAAGCACCAGTAAACTCTCGGCGTAAGGTATCTCCAGACCTCTCCTAACCATTCGGCTTGAGCAGTGGTAAGCCTGTACCCTCCACATCTCTCCATTCGTTGGACCAGCCCAAGCGCGTTACTTGTATCTACAATCTCCATTACTGGGTCTGAAGGTAGAACTAGCTTTTTCACAAAGGGTTCGATCACTTCCACGGAGGATTTGTGAAAGCGTACGGTGTGACATGTCGGTGGAAGAAATACTTCATGCTTCGGTCTTTGGAAAGAGTTGCTGACCCTTATGAGTTCCAAGGCAAAGGGAGATGAGATCTCGAGGTGATGGAGGAAGAATCGAACAACATTTGAGCTCGAGCCGCTGAATTCGAGAGATGTCAGGGGAAGAGGATCCCAGGCTTTTGCGGGAGGTCCACTAGCTTCGGCGAATCCTTTCTGGTGGTCTGGGATAGGGTCCGACTGGAACGTTAGAGACTGAAGAGCCGGGCAGTTCTGGCCCAAGAAGGTGATAAAGTCCCCGAACTTTGTCTGCCACTGCCGCCCCGGATCCCCCCAACAAGATGCGAAATTCAACAGTTGAAGGCTTCGCAGCTTTGGATAGTCTGCGAAAAGAAAATCACGTCGTCCCGATATGACGAGCTGCTGAAGCTTCGGTGCTGAAATCCTGGGCTCCCATCCATTGGCCGTAGCCACCACGGGCACCGTTTGAACAGGCGTAGGAAGGGCGGGAACAACTTGACCCGGCGGCGCCATCATCTCCTCCCAATCTACGACTTCTCCCCAATCTTCAACTTCGGTTTCTTCCATGTGCGGGATAGTAAAGTAGGTGGCGACATGGACGGAGACGGATGCTGAGAGTAGGTGCGGCAAGGAGGGAGGAAGTAGTGCGCAGAGCTCTTCGCGGCCCGCCACGCTTCCTTTGATGGAGAGAGACTTCCATTGTTCGGCCTTTTCCGCGAGGACTGCCAGCGCCTCATCAGTCGCTCCTTTGTACTTCTCCGGACGGAACGATCCGATGTTCAATGAGAGACGGATGTGTAGGAAAGTGGCCTTTGCGAGCTCTAGCTGACGTCGTATCTTCTGGGGGTTCGGATTGACGTCAACCTTGAACAACGCCCACATCGCTGGCGTGTTCCGCACGACTTGATACCAATATCGGCAGACGTTTGCACAAAGCTGTCGACCGGAATCGTGGCCCTTCGCATCTGGGTCTGCTGAGAAGAACGGAGAAAGGGACGCGACAAAGATGATTGAGAGGATCTCCGGTGGAAGCCTGTGCATCCTGTGGTCTGGGATCAGGAATGGACTTTGACCGGGCTTATGCAAACACAGACATCTTACCCTTGAGACGGAAACGCGGGCTCCGTACACGCGACTGATCCGAAAAGGCGAGTTGAAGTGGAGGTCGGCGAGACTCTGTTACCCAACGCTATAAAAGGGACGATTGGGGTTAGAACACAGAGAGATAGTGAGTTAATCCGCACACCTTCCGACATTAGCTCCTAACTTTAAGACACTTATGAACGATTGAAGTGGTGATAGAGAGTGTTCGAGCAGAGAACAAAGAAGTGCCCCGTGTCGACCGTTAGGCTCACGGATGTAAGCCCCTTATCTCCGTCGCGAGCTCCTGTGCTCCGCACCAGAGAGCGGGGGCTTACGTGTGAACCGATAAGGGAAGACTGGTTCAGGAGCATTGTTTGTCCCAGCTTGCTTCGGCGGTAAGCGTCGGCGATCGAGTGAAAGTTCCCTTAGCCACCATCTGGCCATCTTTCCCATCATCAAGTCAGGACGCTTACATTACTCACAATGTCCAAATCTATTGCCATCATAGGGTCAGTGATCAAGGCACTTCGTTAGCTAAGTTGTCTAACCAACTGGTGTAGAGGGGGGATAATTGGCACGTGCACCGCGTGAGTTCATCCTCTTCACTACTTTGCCTCCCGGTCCGCTAATCTAGAAGTCCTGTCCAGTTTCTACCTGTCTCGACACCCGAAGGTAGCACTTTTGAACAGCTCCTAGACCTGCTCTGACGCAAGTGCTTCAGATTGGATCAACCAGAATCCATCTGTTTGAAGGGAGTTCAATCGCCGCAGGGTGCGTCGGTCGGTCGGCGAAGACATGCACGACTTGCTGAACTCATAATTTAGAGCATCTGGGAAGGCCGGAGGCTTTTTAGCAAAGGACTGGCACAACCCTAGCACCACATCCCTGGCGCACCTATCCTTTGATCTGCATCAACAACTTGCCGACGAGTTCGATGGCGAGTCAAAGTGGGCGTATCGTAGAGTGACCACCGTGAACGTCGAAATTGATGCGAAGAGGGGAAGAACGCGACAAGTCGCTAATGCTGGAGAATGGCTGAAGAGCGTCTCCAAGTCTACGTGAGTTGGTCGGAATGAATCGGCATAGGGTGGTCTGGCGCCGGTGCTGATGACGATTCGGCTGTCTGGATCCTAGCCTAGCCGGAACCCCCGACACTACGGCTCAAGTGACTCCGGGGAACTTTACTAATGTGCTTGCCAATGCAGCGAAGGAGAAAGGAGTCCAAATTTCCATTGCAACAGTCGTCGAGCTGAATGATAAGGGCGATGGGACCCGAGAAGTCGTAGCCGTGGATGACAATGGCACCAAAATCACATTCATTGCCACCGATGTGATATTCGCTGCTGGCCCATGGACGGGCCAGCTTGCAAAGAAACTTCTTGGAGACAAAGCCGGCCCAGCGGCAAACATCGTGCCGAGGTATGTTCAGGCACTGGATTCGCCTCCCGGGATATTTGACTCACGCCCGCGTGTGTCCAAGTAACTGCTCAAACTCAATCATCATCCGCCCAGCTCCAGGAGCAGGCCCAATATCGGCCCACGCTCTATTTACGGTGCTCAAGCTCCCTTCGGGTGTGCGTGGAGAGCCCGAAGTCTACCCCCGCTCAGATGGCACCGTTTACGTTTGCGGTGGTGGATCGAGCTCGGACGATCCTCTCCCTGAGAAGTGCAGTCAAGTGAAAACGACCGAAGAGCTGATCCAAAAGCTAAAGAACTATGCGGCGTTCGTGTCTCCGGAGTTTCTCGATGTCGACAAGAGTAAGGCGACATTAGAAGCAGTCCAGGCTTGTTATCGTCCGAACTCGGGCAAGACCGGAAATCCTGTCATCGGGACATTCGGAGAGGGGTGAGCTATTTCATTTACCGTGCGAGTACTGTAACCTGATATTTATCGGTCAATAAAGCCTCTGGCTGGCCAGTGGTCATCAGGTCTGGGGTATTAACAATGGACCGGGCACTGGAAAAGTTCTCGTACGTAATCCTTACCTTGACTGTTGGGAGGATGAATTATGCTTAGATGCTTCTAATAGGCTGAACTGATATTGGATGGCAAGGCTATTTCAGCCGATATCTCATCACTCGCACCGTGATCTCCAATTCGACATCTAGCAATTGAATTTTGAAACCGGCGTTTGGAGAAATCTCAACTTGTAGCACTAGTACGCGCTTTCGCGACCTGGATTGAATCGAATGTTAAGGGGCTCAAGTACATGTTATCTGATAAACAACAAATCATCATATATTCAAATATTTCACACTTTTACTTGTCCTCCATTCCATAGTGTCTGGGTGCGTTCGGGGCTTTGGAAGCATCATTCAACTGCTCGACCGTCCACTCAACCTCGAGTGGAAGTGTATCGATCAAGCTTGGCCGAGAAGGCCTCCAGCCAAGAGCGAATCCTCGATTTGCGACAGACCTGGAGTTAGTTGCGGTGGCGAGCAAACTCTTTTCTTCTTGCAAGCTAATGCTCTTGACCTCCGCTGTGTCGACAAGACCTTTCTGGTGCATGATTTTCCCAAGTTCCTTCGCGACCTCTCCCCAAACGTGTTCTCCGACGGAACCAAAGAAGAAGCGCTCGTAAGCGTCGCTGGGACCGTCTCCTGAGAGACCCAACTCGAGGACGAGTCCGTAGAGATCCATGAGATCTTCAATGTGAACGTTGTTCCAGACTAAGCACAGGCTATTAGCTTCTAAAGGATGGGATTGAAGCGCGGCAGTCGCACCGTTGGTCCCAGGTCCGATCTGAACCACTTGTTTTCGTTTTACTCCTTGACGAATCAATCCATTTACTTGCTGGGAGACTATTACGAGGGACTTGGTTAACCCTGCTGGTCAAGAATAGGTGGGGAGTTTAGACACTCACGATTGCGGCAAGGTCCTTGCCCTTTCCCGTAGATTGTAGAAGGCGTGACGATGTACGTGTCAACGAGTCCGGCTTCGCCTGCAGCAAATATCCTTCGCAGGACCTCAGCACTTTGCTTAAAGCAATGGAAGAGGCATACAATACTTACTGCAAGTCGATGGTACGATGCGGTTGTTTTGGTCCAAGTCCGCGAATGTCTTCTGGCTTGTTATCCTGGGGAGGGTAAATGGCTCGTCAGATCCCTGAAAGAGACTAAGAAAAATAGAGCACATACATCATAGATTTTCTCGGCGAATCCAGGTATAAATGAGCCGGTAGGGTTGTCCTCGGAAAGAAGACTCGTTCCACTGAAGACGGCCGGACGGTTTTCAAATCGGTGAGCTTCATAGCATCCAAGTGATCGCGTATGCATACCTGGTGTGAATGAGTAGAGGCTTTTGGGAAGACGAGCCGCGCTTAGATCTCTCCATCATACCCTTGAGGATAGCGATGGTTAATGGGAGATCGTCGGCGTCCGCGCAGTTAACGACAATGTCATGCTGAGCGGCGACTTTCTCGATGAGTTCAAGATCCGAGTGCGAGCCTTGAATGACCTTGACACCAATAGCTTCGATAGCTGAGTTGTTCTTGGAACTGCGAACGAGTGCAGTATAGTTGAACTCGGGATAGCGTTGCTGGATTCCAACCAGGACGGATCCGCCGATGTACCCAGTCGCTCCGAGGACGAAGACCGCTAAAGACTGCAGCTCGGAGCTGAGCAAACTTTGTTCAGTACTCATAGTATGATCTTTACAATGGTTGCTGAAGGGATCGGTGGAACACGAGAAAGATCAGTGAAGAGGTCAATCCGAACAGATGCATATGATATACTACGTGAACCGAAGACATGACGCAATGCTGACAAAGGGCATAGCGTAGACTCGCCTCCACCTTGATCATAGGACCAAGTCCTAAAGGTGAGCTTCAAGAAGCGCTAAACAGGAATATACAATGCGCTCAAAGAGAACTCGGACACTCCGGACCCTGGGGGCCTGATGCCCAGGATACCGGTCAGGCACATCGCCGCCCTTCAATCAGTCACACCTCGGTCTTAATTCATGGAGTGACCGAGGCACCGCGAGATAGTTAGTTGTATTTTGCGAGTGTGCCATATTTAAGTCGGCCTAAGGTCGAATCGGAAGCCGTGCTGCATGGCTTGGGAAAAATTCTAGCTCTTGGCCGCCCTGCCGAGCCCCGAAGGTGCCGAGGTCGGTCTACCGTACGCTGTGTGAAGCCGAAGAGAACGCCTTTGAATGAAGATATGTACACTAGTCGTGTGAGCAAGCAATATCTGTACGACTATACCTCCGTTCTACAGTTGACCAACTGCCTTGCGTCCTCTCAACTTGCAGGCGGTCACACTCAATATGTTCCTCTACACTGCACGGACCATATCTACTGAAGATGTAAGCCCCGTATTGAGTCACTCAATGAGATGATACGTTTTCCCTGATCGTTCAGCAATGATAATGATAAGCGCGTACAGATCATGAAGGTTTTAGAGTTGCAGCGGCTAAATCGGAGCCCATTGGGGAAACCCTTTGAGTTCATTCGGCGACAAGTGCCCGCATATCTCGCGCTCAAACCAAAGTATAAAGCGTAGCAGCTGATAGATACAGCGTAGCTCTGATCACACTCGAGCTCAGTCCCCTCACCCGCTCGTCATGCATCGAAAAATCCTTTCCATCGCCCTTTTGCTTCAGTGGCTACCGCTCAGCTACCTGGCACCCTAGTCACCGAGACACATCCCTCGCTCATCTGGTACAAATGCGTCACCGGTAACGGATGCCAGCAATCCTCATCCCCCATCTCGGGAAAGGTAGTTTTGGACGCCAATTGGAGGTGGTATCACACCGTCAACGGCCACACCAACTGCTTCTCAACAAACACCTGGAACACGGCCGTCTGCCCAGACCCCGCAACATGCATCGCAAACTGTGCGCTCGAGGGCGCCAACTACGTGTCCGACTTTGGCATCTCGACTTCACTGAACTCTGTCAGGATGAAGTGGACATCGGGTTCGTCAACCGCGCCGACTGGGTCGAGGATTTACCTCCTCCAAAACGACAACGCGTACCAAATATTCAAGCCTCTTAGCCAGGAGTTTTCGGTGGATGTCGACTTGAGCACTGTGCCGTGCGGAATGACGGCGTCCATCCGGTTGAGCGAGATGGCTGCAGACGGAGGGATGTCCACGCAGTCGACAAACACCGCAGGAGCCAAGTATGGGACGTACTGCGATGCTAAATGTCCTCGAGAGTTGAAGTTCGTAAATGGCCAGGTTCGCTATTTATCATTTTGATCAAACGCACCTCGAGGATCTCACTTGAACCACTCTAGGTGAACGAATTGGGATGGACCGTCGACAGCAACGGCATCGGATATGGAAACTACGGAGCGTGTTGCAGCGAGGTCGACCTCTTCGAAGGCAATTCCGTGTCTTCAGACTTCGCGGGACACTCGTGCTTGTCATCCGTCATCGGGTCCTATGCATGCACCGTGGCTACCTGCGGAACGACATCCGGAGGCGTCTGCGACCCCCTCGGCTGCGAGTTCAACAGCTACAGGAACGGGGCCACTGGATTCTACGGACCAGCCAAGACGATAAACACAAATCAGAAGTTTACCGTCGTCACCCAGTTCATTACCAATACAGGAACTGCATTGGGCACGCTCAAGGAGATTCGACGACTCTGGGTTCAAAACGACGTTATCATTCAGAATGTCGCGACACGCGTTTCCGGAGTGACAGCGACCAATCCATCTCCGCAAGTTATTGCACTCAGAAAGCGGCCGCTTTCAACAATGCTTTAAGCTTCGAAAACCACGGCGGACTCAGCTCCCTCAGCGCTGCTTTGAGTCGAGGGATGGTCTTGTCGTTGAGCATCAAGGATGACCCTAACGGCAGATTCCGCTGACTAGATAGCACTTATCCCGACTCTTCGCCAGTGACACAGGCGGGAGTGGCAAGGGGAACATGTCCAACGACTTCGGGAACGCTCGCGGACCTTCAAGTTGTTGGTGCTTCGGTCTCTGTGACCTTCTCCGACATCCGCTTCGGGGACATTGGCTCAACCTACACGGTCAACAAATACGGGCAATGCGGTGGATTAGAATGGACGTAAGTGTCATTCTAGTCAGTCGAAATCAGCTCGGAGCTCATAGAACGTCTTTATCGTCGATAGTGGCATGACCTTGTGCGCCAGCCCATGGACTTGCCAGTACATAAATTGTGAGTTTGCCCCCCCCCCCCTATTAGGAATGGAAACTAACCTGACGATAACCTGGAAATAGCATATTACTCTCAATGCCTTTAAGAGGGGTATCCTATATTATGGGTCGACGTGTCACCTTGTTGAATTATGATTGCTGTTTGTTATAGTCCGGGGCAACAAACGCGTATTTGGAACTTGTGCGCTCGCAATTCGGGTGGAAAAGGTCATTGACCCGCGAGTTTGGGCTTGCCCCGCGTAAGAGTGGGATGGTGGGTCGCTATATTCTTCAACGGCACCTTCGACTTAGCCGAAAGTTCACTAGTTGAGGGGACCCCACCTTAATCGGCTGAACAACATCGCGGGTCAAGTATCGCTGAAACTTGGCCGATGGCCTAGTTGGCTTGATTTCGAAAACCGTGATCGTCCCTCGGTCCTTTTTAGGCCCTTTCTTCCTTCCGGGCCCGCTGGAAGAGTCCGGATTCATCCGGTGAAATCTTGGAGTTGTCCTCGGTGAGCGCCTAGTCTGGGGTACGGCGAATCTTCACGAGCGTGCGCGAAAGCCGGAGACCTTGGAGACGTTCTACCGGACACCCGGGAGCCGCACACGACAATGGCCAAAAAATGCAATGGCTTGGATTTGACCGCAGCTGGCGGAGAGTCTAGTGCGGCCCTACGAAACGGCTGCATGCAGATACGGCCGTACAAAGCGACAAGGTAGCTCGGAGCATATGGAGTTCCTCAGGGACTACCTGGTCTGGAGACGTGCGTAACCGACGTATTCCGACGTTTGGGTCTGTTTGCGATCGACCTCCAGACCATGCAAGACTCCGGTCACTCAAGATAGGACCCCGGTTGTGCTGTGTGGAGTGTCAAAGTGGACTCTGTGATTGGTTGATCAAATGTAACGGCACCTCGGAGGATTCGGCAAGGTTCCCACTTTCACAGGCCTCTGGTCGTTCCGTCATAAACCGAGAACCTCTCCCATTTCTTCTCGTCCTCACCAACTTTCTCCCCTTCCTCGTCGTCGCCCTTCCTTTCCTCTCCCTCCCATCACTAGTCGTCGTCAAAGACGCACCAACTCCTCCCTTCGTCATGCTTTCCCGAACATCAAGAGCGGTCGCAAAGAGGCGACTTGTGCCCATCAAGGGCATGGCTACCGCTGCCCCCCGTATCGGTGATACCAAAGTCCGCATGAGTCCTTTGGAGCAGGGCAACTACATCAACTACCAGCGCATTGAGGACAACCTCGCCATCGTCCGCAAGAGGTCAGTGTTGTCGCGCGCTCCGGTGATGTCGTGGAATTAGTTACCGACTGACGTTGTTCGTGTACACGTCCGAACCCTACAGGCTCAACCGACCGCTCACGCTCTCGGAAAAGATTCTCTACGGCCACTTGGACGATCCAGCCAACGAGGAGATCATCCGTGGCCAGAGCTATCTTAAGCTTCGTCCCGACGTTAGTGCTTCTTGCGTCGTGATGGGAATTTCGTTCTGAACCGCGTTATCCCGGGACGCCTCATCTTTCTCTATAGCGAGTGGCTTGCCAGGATGCTACTGCTCAGGTACGCTCTGAACCATGCCCTCTCCTATGGCCAATGAAATTGATCTTTATCCTGAAACCAGATGGCCATTCTCCAATTCATGTCCGCCGGCATGCCTACCACTGCCGTCCCGACCACCGTTCACTGCGACCACTTGATTGAGGCCCAAATCGGCGGTGTTAAGGACTTGGCTCGCGCCATCGACATTAACAAGGAGGTCTACGACTTCCTTGCTACCGCTACCGCGAAGGTGAGCAATAATACGTCATCTCCTTATCTGCACCGTTCTATTCTTGGTGGAGCCACGCGACCCTACCGACCTTTTACGCCAATGGCGCTACGTGTGTTTTCACTCCAGCTTGGTTTGGGGTTTCTACCAAATGGCTGCCAGATAGTCCTCGGGTTTTCATTCCCGGACGGACCCGATCGGATGCACGGGATTTCCATTTTCACCATATTGAGGACCCTTCCAATTCTCTCCCAACTCTGAACATAAAGCGTTTCGCGACACACCTACTGACTATCTGAATCCGTGTATTTCTAGTATGGCATCGGCTTCTGGAAGCCAGGTTCCGGTATCATCCACCAAATCATCCTCGAAAACTACGCCTTCCCCGGTGGTCTCATGATCGGTACGGACTCGCACACCCCCAACGCTGGTGGTCTCGGCATGATCGCTTGCGGTGTTGGCGGTGCTGATGCTGTCGACGTCATGGCCAACTTGCCATGGGAGTTGAAGTGCCCGAAGGTCATCGGTGTTAACCTCACTGGCAAGATCGGCGGATGGACCACTCCCAAGGGTGAGCCACCTCGAATTACTTCTTCAAGGCTAAATCTGATCTAAGTATCGTATTACAGACGTTATCCTTAAGGTTGCCGGTATCCTCACTGTCAAGGGTGGAACTGGTGCCATTGTTGAGTACACCGGCCCTGGTGTCGAGTCGTTGTCTTGCACTGGTATGGCCACCATTTGCAACATGGGTGCCGAGATCGGAGCTACCACTTCGCTCTTCCCCTACAACAACCGCATGGGTGACTACCTTCGTGCCACCAAGCGTGGTGACATTGCCGACTACGCCAAGCAATTCCAGCACAATTTGAGCCCCGACAAGGGAGCAGAATACGACCAAGTTATCGAAATCGTAAGAGACTTACCAAGAGGTACAAAATGTCCTACTGACGCCGCGGGTTTTCTTAGAACCTTTCCGAGCTCGAGCCTCATATCAACGGTCCCTTCACTCCCGACTTGGCCACTCCCATCTCCAAGTTCGCTCAAGCCGTCAAGGAGAACAACTGGCCTCAGGAGCTCAAGGTCGCCCTCATCGGCTCTTGCACCAACTCCTCTTACGAGGACATGTCCCGCTCCGCCTCGATCGCCCGCCAGGCTTCCGAGCACGGTTTGGAAGTCAAGTCCAAGTTCACCATCACCCCCGGTTCCGAGCAAGTTCGTGCTACTATCGAGCGTGATGGCCAGATTGGCATGTTCGAGACCGTCGGTGGCTTGGTCCTCGCTAACGCTTGCGGGCCTTGCATTGGCCAATGGGATCGCCGCGACGTTAAGAAGGGTGAAAAGAACTCTAGTACGTCTCGAAGAAATTGAGCCTTCAAAACTTGAAAACTAATTGCTTGAATTGCACAATAGTCATCACCTCCTACAACCGTAACTTCACTGGCCGTAACGACGCCAACCCCGCCACCCACGCCTTCGTCGCTTCCCCCGACATCGTCACCGCCATGGCTTTTGCTGGCGACTTGACCTTCAACCCCTTGACCGACAGCCTCAAGGGCTCTGATGGCAAGCCATTCAAGTTCGATGATCCCTCCGGCAACGAGCTTCCTCCTCGTGGCTACGACCCCGGACAGGATACCTTCCAGCCCCCACCGGAGGACCGTGCTTCCGTCAACGTCATCGTCAGCCCGACCTCCGACCGTCTCCAGCTTCTCCAGCCCTTCAACCCATGGGACGGCAAGGAACCCAAGGACCTTCCCATCTTGATCAAGGTCCTCGGCAAGTGCAGTGAGTAGAAATCATCCCGGATACCTTGAATTGCGCGTTAATCTATGCATTCTACCCAGCCACTGATCACATCTCCGCTGGTGGTCCCTGGCTCAAGTACCGTGGACATCTCCAAAACATCTCTCGTGAGTTATGACGACCAAAGACTCAAAACGACTGGAGCTGACTCAATCCTTCGCTCTCCAGAGAACTGCTTGATCGGCGCCATCAACATCGCCAACAAGGAGGCAAACAAGGTCAAGAACCAAGTCACTGGCGAGTGGGGAGGTGTTCCTCAGACCGGTGCCTACTACCGTGACCACGGCATCAAGTGGGTCGTCATCGGTGACCACAACTACGGCGAGGGCTCTTCCCGTGAACACGCTGCTCTCGAACCCCGCTACCTCGGTGGTCTCGCAATCATCACTCGCTCGTTCGCTCGTATCCACGAGACTAACTTGAAGAAGCAGGGCATGCTCGCCTTGACCTTCGCCGACCCCGCTGACTACGACAAGATTACCCCCGACGACAAGGTCGACATCAAGGGTCTTGAGTCCTTTGCCCCTGGCAAGAACTTGACTTTGGTCGCCAAGCACCCCGATGGCACTGTCGACGAGATCTCGCTCGCTCACTCCTTCAACGCGGGCCAGATTGAGTGGTTCAAGGCCGGTAGCGCTCTTAACTTGGTATGTTTCAATTGTCTGTTGCGTATGGTCCGGAGTGCTCATTCCGTTCCCTCATTTTACAGATGGCCTCCAAGGCAAAGAAGAACTAGATGGAGAGTCTTCGACTTTCTCACAAAATTTCTTTTCTTTCTCTCTCGAACTCTGCCGTCAATCCATCTATCTCTTCTCTCGAAGGTCGATACTGGAGGATGCTCGTTTTCCGTCCTTTACTGTTTCTTTTCTTTCTGTCGTATTTCTCTTATGTGTAGGCTCTAGTTCGACGGCAAATATTACGAAAGCGGATGCTAAGCATTATTTTCGAGCGTGATAAAATATCAATGCAGAGGTCCCGCATCTTATACGGGAAGCGATGCGTATCCGAATCCGGAGCCATCCAGTCCACGGGCAATGAGAGAGAACTCGTTAGCTGCGTCTGACGTCTGGCGTGACGAACGCGCTCTGGAATTCAGAAAGTCAGAATCTGTGTTTTCCTAGCAGGAGAAGGGTGCACTAACGCTGTGGCTGCGAACAAAAACTTGTCTTTGGCCTCGCGAGTTAGGCGAGGGTTTGACATGAGAGGCTGGCAGACAAGGGCTTAAGTAGTTGTGTAGCCTGACATAAAGAGTCGGGCCACTCACTGAGTATAGTGTCTCCTTCATCCAAGTCCGATGTTCAGGTACCTTGGCAAGAAGGATCGCCAACAGTTCGACCAAGTTGGGAATCGTAGAGCGCGGGGAAGCACCGCTAATGCCGCTGAGCAATGCCTGCGACATCGCCGGTCCGTGCTGCTTCAGCAAAGCCTTGGCAGCTTCAGCGCAGTCTGGATTAACTGAGAATCGATGGGGTCAGAAATATTTTGGCTATCTTCCGGCAAGCATGATTTACCGATTGCTCTTCTGCTGAAAGTACTCTACCATGACCGTGACCATCTGTCAGCAGATGATTAGGTAACAATGCGTCAAGTACTCACTAGGAACTTTGCAGCGTCTACAAGAGAGTAGCGTTCTGGTAGGGTCAAGCCTTTGATTGAGCACTCCATTAAACCACTGGCCAACGGAGGAGGTAATGTGACAATCGCGGATGGGAAGGCATTTGAGATTGTGGTAAGGAAAGTGAAGAAGGCGCGGACAACATCTGGGTTCTATATGGACGTTTCAGCAGATTGATCGCGGGCTAAGTGGGCGCCACATACGTTCTCCATGGCTGACGGGGTGGCTAGGAACGTTAGGGTGTATTGAACAAGCATGGCAGTGGCTCGCTCGACCACTGCCCGATCCGCATCTCGGTTCGATGTTTTATCGGCCTTTCCCAGCAGATGGGAGACGCTCGATGTAGCCGAGTCTAGCTGAGTCGTGAGCATAGTTGCTAGGGTGAGCCAAACGGCCGTTGTCTGCCTTTGGGCTGCAAGGCAGACAAGTTCCAGTACGGGGCCTGGAGGGAGTGACAGCAGAGTGTTGTCGGATGGTAGCGACGTTATTGCTTTAATGAGGTCGCTCACGGCCTACAGACGTTATGTTAATAGGCACTTGGTGGGGAGATGGGTTACTAACATCTCCAACTTCTGCATCCGCCGACCAAATGGACATGGCCAGGGTGAGGACGTGGATTATTTTACTTCGTAATTCGGTCATCCTGGGATCCATCCGCGCCTGTTCCATGAGTCTAATCGACTCCATGTCCTCGTCCTCGGTGCTAAATTCGAGAAGCGGGTCCGTGTTGTTGGTCAAGCCCTTTGCACATCCACTCAAAGCATGAAGCTGAGCGAGGGTGCTTGCCCGCGCCTCCTCTGAAGCCTTGGGAATCATTAGCAGTGCAACGCATTAAGTCTGTGAGGTCCTACCTGTGGAGCACGATTGAGCGATTCCGCAAGAGAGTCAATTAGAGGAGATACGACCCCCTGCATCGAAATTCAGTATTGACGTATCAGACCATGAAGCAGAGCCTAGAGACTAACCTCGACAGGCCCGATAGCATCCGTTAATGGCAAGGCTTGGATCACGCTACATATGGCTTGGAGAACTTTGGCCTTTTCGGTATCCTGTGTAAAGGGGCCTATTCATCAGCTACGACCGTGAGTTTCATCATATCCGGCAAGGAGCCCTCACCGGGATGGAGGGCAGATTTGCATATAAATTTGAAAATGAGTCGATGTGTTTCGAAAGGGCCCTGCGGTTGTTCTCGCAAAGATCTCGAAGAGCTCTTGCGGCGTGAAGTGATAGCTGGGGCTCCGAAAATGCTGCCACAACATAAGACATTGCGTTCATTAGTAGTTCTGGCGTCTCTTGGGCATGGAACCATGTGGCGTATGATCCTGATGCAGAAATAGTAAGTTTGTGCAATCGAACTGCTTGGACGAGGCGGACGCACCAACGAGGTCCAGTCCAGTCCGCCGTATCTGTTCGTACCCCTGCATTGGCAGCTTTCCAAGGATTTCAGGACCAAAAACTCGTTCAAGGTTCGCATTTGGTCCGACTGGAACGGCCTCTTGGATGGTTTTTATTGAGTAGATGGCGGCTTCGACACCCTTGAAAGACCAGAACGTGAGGCGAAGGGCGAATCAATCCAGAGGTAACCTACCTCCCATCCCCCTACTGGAATGCCATTATGTTCCAGCAACTCGACGATGGTCGGCAATATGGGATCGAAGAAGTCGTTGCGGAGCACATAGTATCTATGATTGAAATACGCTGGTCAGTTCTAGGCAATCTATCTGGCTCGGGATCGCGGACATGCTGACGTATTGATGAGAGTGTCGCCGAGATCCCGGCGGAAGCTGAGTAAAAAGCGTCATAAGCCTTGCGTAAGTGCAAAGGGGGATGGGCCGCCCACTTTTGGAACTTTTCCTTTTGATCTATAGGAGTAAAAGGGTTAGGACGGAGATCTAGGTCGCATTCCATGTAACAGTACCTTTGGCCCATGTCTTGATACCTTCCTCGACGGTCGGCCATCGAGCTTTGCGCACCAAAGTCAAGACCAGCTCCAAATCGAGAGCCTTGATACTGGCTTGTTTCGCGGCGGCACTTTCATCGTCAAATTCGGAATCGATGATCGAGTCCTGAACTGCCGACCAGAACTGCAGGGTCATCTGTCACGTCGGGGGGCAGACGTACGGTCAGCTTAATCAAACTTGGCATCGAGTCGCAAGAACCAACCTCGCTTTCTTCTTCGTCCATTCCATACCATCCGGGGAAGCCCGTAAAGCCCAGTATGACCTTGAGGAACGTTTGGACTAGAGGTTGGTCTATTTTCGAGATCAAGTAGTCGGTCGAGTGATCTCCAAGTGCCAAGAGGAGTTTGCAAAACGCATGAGAGTTCTCGTCCGGACATCCGTTTGACAAGCTCTCTTGGAGGATGACGTGCCCCTCAGCCGCGATCCATTGCAAGAGCGGGTCGGTGAGCACTTTCGTGCCCTTGCCTCCTGAGAGAGCTGATTTCGACATGATCTCTTCGAGCACGTCGCATGTGCCTACGAAGGAGTCGCGATCTCGAAGAAGCTCGATCAGGATGGGCACCAGTGTTGTGAGTTCACTGAAGTCAACAGAGGTCGGGGTGTTAGCTCGAAGCCAAATAACGACTGCCTAGCAAAAACCTACTCTCCGGGTAAAGCCGAGGTGACCCAAGCTTCCGCCGCCTTGAGCCACGCTAACCGCGCACTGACTGATACATCCGGGCGGACGGGAATATGCCCCATGAAGAGCTGCATCACGAAGGGTAAAGCCACTTTCAAACTAGCTTGCATCCGCGCCCTACGTGACTCGTCGGGTCAGTCTCGACAATCCTGGCCTTGGCGAGCACGTCTCTTACTTGGGAGCAGTGAGCAAATCGGCGGACCTGACTTCCTCGACCGCTATTTGGAGGAAGTCTGGCGGGCTTTCAACAGCTGGAGTGGCCAAGAGTGCAGCCAACGTGTCTTTGGCCCAGTCTTGCCATAGTGACGGTTGAAGAGGGCACAAGCGAAGCGCCAAGGACGATACCTGAGAAGACAAGTCACCGGCAGAAAAGGAGAAGGTGTTTAATAGTCACTCCTTTGGTTCGCTTACACGAAGCGGAATCGACAAAACCGCAACTCACTGCGACGTAAAGCTTGCGCATCACCACCCTAGTGACTCCAATGGCTGCAGCTTGCGCGGTAAGGTTCAACAGCATATCACGGAGAGCTTGAGCGTGTACAATCGGCCATTGGTCCCTTCAATAACATCCCACTGATCAAAAAGCTGCAAAACACGCGGCCGGCAACTTGCACCACAAAAAAAAGCCTCACCAGTCCCGAGCGATCTTGACTTGTGCGGTATGCGCTCCGAAAAACTGGACTTGCGGATCCTAAAAAGAGACCTTCTAAGCTTCGATGGCTTCAAGAGACTCTTCGGGGGTCTTACCGAACTGTTGACAAAGGGCACCACCAACCCCCAAGCTTCTGGCCTCCTTTGCAGCTCGAACAGATCCCGCTGCAAGTTCTGCGAGGTGGCCGGATCCGTCTGAGGGGAGTACATTCTTTGGACTATCTGGTGCATTCGTGGCCGAGGAACACAAGTCGACGATGAGCCCAAAAACAGTGTGGCGAGACGGGAGGAACGAAGTGTGTATTCACAAGGGCAGCTTGTTCCACATCCGAGGGTGGTATGACCATAAACGCAGGCAAGTCCGGTCTTTGCGTGTCGTCTGCTACTTCGCCGTTCATCGCGTTCGGTGGGAGATCCATGATGGGGTGGTTGAGATTACCAGGTGGCAGTCGGCCGGGGACGGAGTGTGTGTGGGTGTCGAGTCGATCGTCGAACAATGCAGGCGCGGTCGTGAGAACGTCACGCAGTTCTGACGTTTGCCATGGCCAACGCGATTCGCAAAGGGCTCCGGAGAGCCTCGGGCACACACATTTAGGGAACGACGTGATCAAAGACGGAAGATATATGAAGTCCGGGAGAAAAGTCTACGCATGTATTAGAGAATAACTTCCACCAGAGAGCGCGACAACTATGGTAGAGGCTCCGCGACATTTTTGAACTACTCAAACGACCCTCATAGACCAAGCTCGTCGGCGTACGGGAGAGATCCGACGTTGCCAATTGCCACGTAGGTAGGTTTGGCGGACAAAGCGGAGGAAGCAGCCTAGAGGGGAAGGAGGTTAGAACACTAGGGCCGAGCGCCGGTCGTAGAATTCTTCTTACCTTGGAGAAGGCAGAAGCGTCGGTCTTCTCGAGAGCCGAGGGAAGGGATTCTAGCAATCCCTTGTCGCCGCCGAGAATCTGTTAGTGTTAGATGATTCCTGGTCAGTTACTATTCCTTAGACCCGGCATCCTGACACCTACCTTGCTGCCAATTGAGGCGACTTGAGCCGCACGCTCTTCCGCTCCACTGGCAAGCCTAAAGCGAGCCTTGGCCAAAGCGGTGTTGAACGCGTCTCCCTTCAAGGAGCCAGCCTTCACGTCGCTGATCGCCTTGGCGACACCGACGGCGGCGGTCTTGACGGCAGCGGCGTCGTGCGCTTGGATGATGACACCCGCAAGGGTACCGTCGGAGTAAGGAAGGTAGACGGATTTGATGGTGGTTCCCGGAACGACGAGACCGGCCAGAGGAGAGGTCGACTGTCCCCACTTGAGAGAGGTCGTGGGGTCGAGGTAAGCCGACAGGATGGCCAATTCAGGCGAAACGGAAGCAGAGCCGAAACCAATGAACACGGTCTGCGGAGCATGCGAGTGCGACTCCGGTGAAGGAGCGATACGGGTCTCGCCGCCAAAGTACTTGGTAGCGGGGCTAGAGGTAGCGCCAGAGCCGGTCGCGGTGAAGTGCTCGCCAACCAATTTCTGGAGGAGCGACTCGTCGACGCCGGTGCCGATGAACGCGACGTTGTCCTTCGAGAAGACCTTAGAAGCGTAGGCTTTGACGTCGTCGTTCGTCACGGAGCTACCAGAGGAAGCGAAGAGGGAGGCACCCAGTCCGTTTCGGAAGGCCAATCCGTGAGCGAGGTCCAACGCCAGGGTAGCCGGGTCGTTGAAAGCGGCGACCGATTCGCTCTGGACCAAGGGGGCGACGCTCTCTTGGAATTCGTGGCGGGCGAACCTGGGGGAGGTGATTTGGGAAGCGAGCAGGTCGACAAAGTACGCTCTGTTGTTTTGGGAGTGTGACGTCGGCGACGAAATTTCCAGGCAGTCGAAATTAGCACCCGTGCATCACCGAACCTTGTACTTGGGATAGACTGTCACTTACTCGTTTCCAGGAAGGAAATCGGCGGTGAGGGCGATGTATTCCCGTGAAAGAGAGGTCGAGAGAACGCCTCCGAAAAGCTCCGTCTCACGAATAGTCCTCAATGCCGAACGCTTCTCAGTGTCCTACGAACGCCAGACCAAAATGCATCAGACAGAAAGCCCTTTTTACCCCCACTATTACAGGTTGCATTCTCACCTTGAAGGCAAAGTTCTTGAGGCAATGAGCGACACCTGGTTTGGTCTCATACCGGGAACCAGCTTTTACGAGGACGGTCACGGAAGACGTTGGCTGTCCGTGGTTAATGGAAGCGACGTTCGCTGAGCTTGAAGAGGCGACCGTGGCGTAAGCCCGAGCACGGGATGCTCTTAGCGTGGAGGAGAGCATTGGGGAGAGAGTGAAGGGAGGGAGAGGACAAGTATTGTTGGCGAGGGAAAAACAGGAAGCTCGCGATTGGATGGCTCAGTCGAACTTCAAACGACACAAACTTATGTAAACATCGCCGAATCCCGGCGGTAATCGTCCCTTCGCGTCCTCTACCCTCATCCTTTCTCGTATGAAAATATAATATTGGTCACACTCATGATAATTAGGCTGAAACTTCAAGTTTGCCCATCTTCTGCGATGTGCAGGACCGCACAACAGCAGGGACGACATCGACGTACAAGCGTCAGGCACCGGGCTGGGGCGGCCCCGAGAGGAAGATTTACAGCAGCTAGAACACTACTGTAGGTTCTTTTTCGATATGCTTTGTAGCATGCTCCCTGGGGTTTCCGCGTTGCTTTGGGAACTCCGAGGCGAACGAAATGATTACTCGACGCTTTGGTCACGTGTTAGGAACTTGCTGATTACTTCGGCCGTTTTTCTTGGAAAACATCGTTCTCGAAACACTTCATGACTCAAGACAGGAGAAGGTCGAAGGTGGTCCGAGGGTGTATCGAGTTGGGGGGCTGGGCTGACGTCGGGCTCCCTCGATATGATCACAAATCACCACGCTGAGGCCCGCTGGTTACCCTTTTGGGTAACCCAAGCCACACCCCAGCGTCGGTGCTCTCCATACCTACGGGTCTAGGAATGCACCGAAGAGCATCGAAATCATCAAAAACAATATTCTTGTGCTTCGGAAAGTGAGCTTGAGGATCTCTGTAAAGTCACAAAACGCGCGTCATCGCCCCCGACGACCTTTGAAAGGGAGGTCAAAAACCAAGATGTGTAAGGGTCGTTACGCCGCTTGTTTTCAAAGTCGACTCATTTTCTATCTGTGGTGTAAGAGCTATTCTGGACTTTACTTCTCTTGAATTTCAGCCCCGCTGAAAGAAAAGTACACCCCCGGGTGATTTTTGTCCTCCCCAGAGGGTACTTAAACCCCTCCCATCCAACCACTTTTGTCCCCTCTCCCTCCCCTTCCAGCAGCAGACGTTCACAGCACTCGTCCATCATTACCTTCGCCCAAGCGTTCGCCCTAAGCCAAGTTTCTTGACTCTTTCACGACAACATCCGTCACCATGTCTGCTCCTCAAGACCACGGCAACTTCAATAACAACAACCACGGTGCCAACAGCTGGCGCAACCTTACCCGCTTTGCCTCCATCGTCAGTGTTTGGGGCTCGGTGGCTGGTGATGATGACGACGCTCCTGCTCAAGACGTTCAAGCTACCGGTCCTGCCAACCAAGCGGGACCCGTCAATCAAGGTGCTGCCGGGACGGGACAAGTAAACTACTCGCACTTTTTGTCCTTAGCGTTTATTGACCCTATATTTCTTACAGAACCAAGCTATTGAACCTGCAAACGTCGCCGCTCAGCCCGCTGCGAGTCCCGTCACCCCTCCCTGGTCGCCTGTTCTCCCATTCGGTCCTCACCAGAACTATCACAATGCTCACGTAAGCCGAACCTCGTAGCGTTTCTCATTTATTGGCTAAGTCTCACTAATTTGCAGCAGGTTCCAGATGCTCCTACCTTAGCCGCTCAATCCGAAGCTGGCTCTTCAGCGGATGGCGGAGACATGTATGAACCCCCTTTCAGTCCACTCCTTCCTCGTCTGACGTCCCCCGTCGCAAGCACAAACATCAAGCGCGAAAACTCTCCGGAAAACAAAGCATCTATTCCAACAAACAATATCGCTGGGCCTAGCAGCTCGAGGGGCGAAAGGTCGGGTGCTGCAACACCCGCCCAGCCGCCTCGCCGCAGCCTACGAGAGACCGCTCAACGAGCAAAAGAAGCTATCAAAGCTATTCTTACCACCAAGAGCCGTCGAGGAAAGGGTGCTACCACTGCTACCAACAGTGGGAGGCCTTCGGGCTCGACGGTTCCTGCAAGTCCAACGCCAGCGCCCATCAAGCAAGAGGCGTCGGACTCCGAGCAAGAGCAAGAAAAGAATTTCAAAGAAGAAGAAGAAGAGCAGTACATAAAGAAAGAAGACGAGGAGGAAGAGCACCACGTTAAAAAAGAAGAGGAAGATGAACAGGAAACCAAACCTAAACCAAGTGCGGTGAGTATTTCAAACCCCTTTCATTCGAACTCAGCGACTTACGAGTGTGCGTGTTTATTGTTGGGTATATAGAAGGCTCTTGGCAAGCGACGGCGTGTTGACCCAGAGGATGAAGAAGACGCGGACGATGAAGACGAAAGATCCCCTTCCAAGCGGTCCAGGAAGGTCAAGAACCTAAAGAACAGGTCAACTCCGAGTCGATTTGCCACCAAAAAGGAGGAGCCTACATCACCAAATCCCTTCATTGCGACGCGAAAGAGGAAGAGGGGGTCCATCGACGAAGACTACGACGCTCCCATGGCTGGCCCAAGCAAGAGGGCGCGAAGTGCGAAGACGGAGGTGAAGGTAGAGACAAGCTCGGTGCGCGCCGCGTCGATGGAGCCGCTGCGCGGTCCATCCGTCAGACCTCCTGGACCTCCTGTCACCGACGCGCCTCATCTTCAGCCGGGCTCAGGCGTCTCCAATCCCCCTCTACCTTCGTTTGTCATCACCATCCCCCCTCAGGACGGCTCGGAAGAGCCCCATATACCTCCTCTGGCCACCCCGGCTCCCCCTCCGGCTCCGCAGCCTCTAACCAGGCAGAACGCGAAACTCATCCTGGAACAAAAGGCCCGCCGCTCTTCTCCTCGCTCTCCCAAGTGAGGGAGCGCTGAGTGGGGTGATCGGAGGGTCGGATAGGTTTGGAGGAAGGTGACCGAGGATGGTGGAGGGGTGGCGAGGTGGTGATAGTGCGCTCCTGGGACAAAGTTGAGTCTGCTGGAGGTCGTACTTGAGCGTTTCTGGAGGGTCTTTGGCGCTCGACTTGTACTTTTTCCTTTTTTTCTCGATTACTCTTTGACTTCCGTTTCTTTTTCTTTCTCCGCTCGTCTCATGTCCCGTTTCCGTTTCTGTCTGCTCTTCCCCCTTCTCGTTTCCCTTCCCTTCTGGTTTCTATTCTTTTCCTTTTTCCTCTGTGTTTGCCTTTTTCACTCCTGATTTTGGGCGTTTGACACACCCAGTATACCACGCAGAACCTCCACGTGAGTACCCTTCCCAGTGATGGCTCCTTTGTGTCTGCTGCTTACTTTGTTCGAAGCACTGACACGCCGCTTCCTCAGTTACGAAGGTAGCAACAGCAGTCAAACATCAGCTTCCCTTTCCCCTCTTTCACCATTCGGTTTGGTTTCCTGGTTGTGGCGAGGATACACCTCCATGATTGTTGACGAGAACGGTGGCGGGCTTGGCTTGCGCGAATCGCGCCGACGATGAAAGGATCACGCCGTCAAAATGCCTTGTGAGCTTTCTCCTTACTCTCACGCATGAATGTTGCATAAGCGATTTCTCTGACTGTTTTCGGGGTGTCTTGGGTGGATGGCTTCTCATCGTCGGGCGATGGACAGCCTTGCAGCTAGCTTGCTCTTTTTTCACCTCTTCCTACTCGGTTATCACAGCATATAGCAAGATGAAATGGGCTGGCTGTCATTCTTTGTCTTTTCGTTGCCCGCCTTGGCGTCCCCGCGGTGGGCAAGATCGAGTCGGTTGCTTTGCTGTAAGTCTATCGCTCTCACATTTTCTTCTCAATCAACTTAACCACGATGATTTTTCCCAAGCCCTCAGATGGTGCTACACTGGTTGTACGCCTACCATTGGTCCAGAAGACCAGCTTTCCCGTTTCTTTCTCTCTTGACCCTAAGTTTCTGTCTAATGCCCGTGATTTGTCTATCTTTCGGTCCTGGATTTATATAAATCATCTTTCAAAGGCTCTGATATCTTATGCGGTTGGCCAACTGTAAAACTTGAATAAATGATGCACAGAGCAGAAAGAGATATATCGATGTCACAGAATAGTGGATTAGCTGATGTCAAGGTTGCTCTGCGGAAGTTGGCTCTTTAGTTGGCTCTGACAACGAAAACAAGCAAGGAGAAGATATTAGCGAACACCGGCGTTTCCCCGTCCACGGAGTTAGCAACGGTTACCGAATCCCGTCAACGGCCAGCACGGGTCCCTCGTCCTTCCCTCCAATGGACCTACTTTCATGCTATCCGAGACTGCTCCCCCTCGCTCTCGTATATGTTCACCGACTCAATTTGTTGTTGCTATTTTGTCCCTCTTCTTCTGGTACAAATCAGCTGTAAACGGGGTACCCGAGGGGTCCTGCGTTTGACGTCTTGTACATGTCTTTCGGCAGCAGTCTGCTCGCGCGTTACGACTTAGATTCTCACCGCAACTAGGTCCACTAAATTCAAGCCTGCAGAGGTGGCTGATTAGCGCCTTGAGCTGGTCGACAATGTTATGACTCCTGCGTACTAGTAGTAATATGTATATCTTTCCGTCGTATATTTATTCATATCATCAATCACTCATTCTATGTTTTCGGCGCCTGAAATATTGTATGGTTTTGATTAAGATAATGTCAAGGGCAACAGCTAGCTGAGTCAAGCAGGTGAAGGGAACAGAGGCTTCATGAACGACCTTGGAAATCTCGGGGACCGCTACTATTTTTGAAGGACACCCAAGTCGGCATTGATCGCAGACTGCGAACACATATGTAGTGTTGCGCAAGTTTAGAATTTGCGATTACAGGAAGTTCCCGTCTCAGTACAGACTCCTCCATGTACCACACCAGCTTTCATAGTATGAGTCTGTCGCGTGGGATGCGCCTAAGCGTGTGCCAAGAGCATCAGCAAAATAGCCGCCAGCTTGGTTGATGATTATAAGGGCATATAAGGTATAAAATCGCCGTAAGCCCTGGAAGCCTTCCACTGTACCTTATATTCCTGATCGAACCCCATCGAACTGCTGGTCGTAATTGACAATTATTCCATAATCCACAATTCTTCGCAATAACTCCATGAATTACGAAATATCTAAGGAGTATGAAAGCATATTTGGGGCTCGATGAATTCCCAAATTCCGATGTACACCAGACGCTGAAAGAATACGCTCAGAATAGGATGCATTGAAACTACTAGCTAATCGATACATATGGCTGTCTACAGATTATATATATGGGTTACAAGGGCTATAAATGAGAAACATAGATGACAGGCTGCAGCGGAGCTCGCAGTTGGGTGAGACTATAGCAGGCTACGGTGTAGAAAGGCAGTAAGTGCGTGAAGTCAAAGCACTCAAGAAGACTTGCCTACCACCACTAGGCCTTGGGAGGGCTATGGTCCGCACACAGAGATGGCGTATTTGGCACATCGCGTTAGAATGTTTCAAGCGGCAAACAGTCACGACACTCAACATGCTAGCTAATGCTCTGGCTTCCCTGCATCCTCGTACGTGTTGGCACTACGCAAGGGGCTTGAATAATGTGTTAGCATGTCGGAAGTGCAAGCTCGAGCAGACGGGGTAGCACACTCACTGGTCGAAACTCAAAGGCCGCACAGCAAAGGGGGAAGGAACTTGATGCCAGAAAGGTGACTGAGACCCGCTTCTTATGCGTTTTGCAGTTTGTTTTGCTGTTGCCACCAAGGCATGTTCGTTGCCAGGTTGGGCCCTGGCTATTCCTCCGTCTGTAAATTACTACGATAATTCTCCGCCGAACGCAAAACGCGCCCTTCGGACTTGAAGGTCGCTCGAGACAACCGACGTCAGGACGTTGAGGAGGGTGTGTTAGTGGATGGGACTGGAGGCTGGTGGGATGATTAAGAATAATGAAGAGCTCGCCAGCCATTGGTAAATGTGAGTGCACCCGATAACTTGACATGACAGTCCGACGAGAACAAATGGAATGCTGAGGCTTACAAGGACCATTGAAGCGCGGCACAATACTTTTCTAGGCATTACATTCTTCATCCTAACCTTAGCGAGTCGATAGAAGGGTGCCAAATTGCTTCCGTTGTCTAATTAGTGGTGTGCAATAATTGTATATTCCGGCAACTCAGGGCCGAGCATATAATAGCATATAATCCATAAGAATGATTCTGGGGACTTGTGATTGCCGGAAGGTTATATCAGCGCGGAGCCGTTTTGCTGATGCAGAGTGCCAAGAACCGTGTGACACCGACGAGCCCAACTGTCAACTTCGGGTTTGTCAAGCCGCCTGTCATGGACTGCGTTTAGAGAACGCCACCTAACCAGCAATCTCTTACGTAAAATGGGAGTCCGACGGCTCCATGTGACCAACCTATTTGGTGAGCATTTGGTGTTGATCGATACCTACTCCCGCACTCTCAGCGATGAGCAACGTGTCATTCCCTTTCCCGTTTACCGACTTTAAATCTTATAGAGCAGATGGAGACCCCGCTTTAACAGTATGGGAGTTCATCTTTCTTTCTTGTTAAGAGGGGCCTCTGACAGATTCGGCGTCCCCGCTTCCTTCTCTCAGCTTGTTGATCTCCGCATGATCGAGCTGTCGTACGCCTTGCGCGGCAAGCCTTCGTGGTGGACCAAGATCAAGAATCCAGTCATTCGATCGAAGTGGAAGGCTGAGGCACTGGAACACGAGATCCAAGGCGACAAACTCAAAGTGGCTGAAGTCGACTGGGTCTTTGATGAACTCGACGACTACGCTACGATGAGGGACGAAGCAACTGGAATTCAGGTAAGGGGTTGGACGTCGACTAGGTCTTTCTCTCCGACAAATGCTCATATCTATGTACGTATAGCCCTCATGCCACGTCAGGGTCTGGGAATCCGATCAACTCATCTCCGAAGAACTCAAGGCGAAGTTGAAATCAGCTGCATCTGTTCTCGAGAACGTTCCCGAAGAGGAGCAGGACTGGCATCCTGGCGCCGACAACCAAGTCCTCGATCTCGCCCACCCATCGCTATTCTGCGCCGTGTACGGCCGAACTCAGTATTGGGACACCGCAACCGAACCTAGATCACTGAAGGTGCTGCAGCCGCCGGACGAGGATCTCGGCACCTGGGCGTACTCTGGACACTTCAGCTGGATTCCGACCGACTTCCAGCTCGCGGAGAACGGCGCTCCAGCAAAGGCTCTCGGCTACATCAATAACATTCACCCGCAGCAGCACAAGGATCTTGTAGCGGTTGTGGAAGCCCTGGTTGGCCGCTTTTCGCTGCTTTGGGACAAGGTCTTGACGGACATTCACCCCGGCAACGAAAGGGGCATTGTAATTGGAAAGGTTCCTACACGGTATTCGTGGGAGAGACCGGAGAAATCTAAAGACGAAGTCGAAGCCAAAGTCAAAAAAGTCAAAGACAAAGATGACGACAACGACGATAAAGATAACGAAGACGAAGACGAAGACAAAGAAGACGACGACGAAGATGACGAAGATGACGACGACGAAGAAGACGAAGACGAAGAGATGTATAGTGATGAGGAGGAGAAAATCCTTGTACTTCCTACCGTCGATCCACAGGGCTATAGAGAGAGTAACCTGCATGTCGCCGATCGAAAGGTGAAGTATTCTATCCAAGGGAAGAAGGTTCAGGTTATTGTAAAGTTGGCCAACATTCACCTGGTGAGCGATTTCATGAGTGCATCTGCTGGCTCGTACGGCGTGGATTTAACGCTCGAAATGACAGACTCCGGAGCAGCCTGAGTACCCGGGTGGCAGTTGGCACGTCGAAGGAATGGCAAACGAGCGCATCGTCTCAACTGGAATCTACTACTACGACTGCGAGAACATTACTGAGAGCCAGCTTGCGTTCCGTATGGGCGTCAACTTCGAAGGGGCTTGTTACGAGCAGAGCGACAATACTGGAGTCCGCATGGTATATGGGCTCGAGTAGTAAGCTGCCTCTTCGGAACAAAGCCTCGTATACTGGAGCGCTAAACGGACCCTCTTTTTGCTTTGTTAACAGCGGAGGACCAAGCAACCAAGTCGTCGGGGCCGTCAAGACTTCCGCCGACCGCTGCGTCGCATTCCCAAATATCTATCAACATCAAGTCTCCTCCTTCGAGCTGATTGACCCGACCAAACCAGGCCATCGAAAGATCATTGCGCTGTTTCTAGTCGACCCCGAATTCCGCGTCCCCTCAACGGCCGATATCCCACCGCAACAGTTCCACTGGATCCGCCAAGCGGCGCACGAGGCTTTCATCAAGGACAACCAGGGGATGAAAGTGCAACTGCCTGTAGAGGTGGTTGACATGATTGCTGAACGAGTTAATAATGTCATGACTCTGGCTGAAGCGAAGGGGTACCGGCAGGACTTGATGTACGAGAGGACGTCATTCGAGTACGAAGTGGACGAGCGTCATTTCTGTACCGAGTTCAATTTCTGTGAACATTGAGACAACCTCGTCGGAGTCTCATATAGTAGTATTATCATTGGCTGCATGAAGTGTTGGAAGAAGTTTTCCTGAGGTTATCCCAGTTTGGTCCAATGTCCGTATGCACTGCTGGTTACGCCGGCATATAGTGTGTTCTGCGAATACAAAATCTGCGTACAGACTCTCCCATATTTCACTACAACAGGCATCCATCACTTCAACGCCTTGTCACTAAGCACGGTCTGTCACGTGGGGGGCGCTTAAACTGGTGCCGAAGAGTGCCAAGAACCGTGTGACACCGAAGAGCCCAACTGACAACTTCAGGCTTGCCAAGCCCCCAGGGATCGACCAATTCTACGTTCTTGAGACGCTGCCTAACCGGCAAGCTCTTACATCGAATGTGAGTACGACAGCCCTATGTGACCAATCTATTTAGTGGGCCTTTGGTGTTGGTTGATTGAGACCCCTCACCCTTAGCGATGAGCTTCGTTTCATTCCCTTTCCCGTTCACCGACTTTGTATCTTACAGAGAAGACGGCGACCGGGCTCTAACAGTATGGCAGACCATCTGTTCCCTTCGTCCCCCGATGTCTCTGACGGATGCGATATCTGGCTCACTTCTCTTAGGTTGTTGATCTTCGCATGATTGAGCTGTCGTACGCCTTGCGCAGCAAGCCTTCGTGGTGGACCAAGATTAAGAATCCAGTCATCCGATCGAAGTGGAAGGCCGAGGCGCTGGAGCACGAGATCCAAGGCGCCAAACTCAATGAGCCCGAAGTCGACTGGGTTTTCGATGAGCTCGACGACTACGCTACGATGAGGGATGAAGCCACAGGAGTCCAAGTAAGGGGTTGACCGTCAACAAGTTCTTTCTCTGACAAATGCGCATATATACATATAGCCCTCGTGTCACGTCAGAGTTTGGGAGTCCGATCAGCTCATCTCCGAAGAACTCAAGACGAAGTTGAAATCAGCTGCATCTGTTCTCGAGAACGTTCCCGAAGAGGAGCAGGACTGGCATCCTGGCGCCGACAACCTAGTCCTCGATCTTGTTCACCCATCACTATTCTGCGCAGTGTACGGCCGAACTCAGTATTGGGACACCGAAACCGAACCTAGATCATTGAAGGTACTGGAGCCGCCGGACGATGATCTCGGCACATGGTCGTACTCTAGACAGTTCAGCTGGATTCCGACCGACTTCCAGCTCGCGGAGAACGGTGCTCCAGCAACGGCTCCCAGCTACATTAATAATATTCACCCGCAGCAGCACAAGGACCTTGTAGCGGTTGTAGAAGCCCTGGTTGGCCGCTTTTCGTTGCTTTGGGACAAGGTCTTGACGGACATTCACCCCGGCAACAAAAGGGGCCTTGTAGTTGGAAGGGTTCCTACAAGGTATTGGTGGGAGAGACCGGAGAAATCTCAAGACGAAGTCAAAGCCAAACCCAAAAAAGTCAAAGACAAAGATGACGACAACGACGTTAAAGATAACGAAGATGCAGATAAAGCCAAAGACAAAGAAGACGAAGATGACGAAGATGACGACGAAGACGAAGACGAAGACGAAGAGATGTATAGTGATGAGGAGGAGAAAATCCTTGTACTGCCTACCGTCAATCCACAGGGCTATAGAGAGAGTAACCTGCATGTCGCCGATCGAAAGGTGAAGTATTCTATCCAAGGGAAGAAGATTCAGGTTATTGTAAAGTTGGCCAACATTCACCTGGTGAGCGATTTCATGAGTGCATCTGCTGGCTCGTACGGCGTGGATTTAACGCTCGAAATGACAGACCCCGGAGCAGCCTGAGTACCCGGGTGGCAGTTGGCACGTCGAAGGAATGGCAAACGAGCGCATCGTCTCAACTGGAATCTACTACTACGACTGCGAGAACATTACTGAGAGCCAGCTTGCGTTCCGTATGGGCGTCAACTTCGAAGGGGCTTATTACGAGCAGAGCGACAATACTGGAGTCAGCATGTTATATGGACTTGATTAGTAAGCTTCTTCTTCTAAGTAAATGCCTTGTATACTGGAACGCTAAACGTACTCTCATTCTGCCCCACCCTCTTTCTGCTCCGTTAAAAGCGGAGGACCAAGCAACCAAGTCGTCGGAGCCGTCAAGACTTCGCTGGACCGCTGCGTCGCATTTCCCAACATCTATCAACATCAAGTCTCCTCCTTCGAGCTGATTGACCCGACTAAACCAGGCCATCGAAAGATCATTGCGCTGTTTCTAGTCGACCCCGAATTCCCCGTCCCCTCAACGGCCGATATCCCACCGCAACAGGTCCACTGGATCCGCCAAGCGGCGCACGAGGCTTTCATCAAGGACAACCAGGGAATGAAAGTGCCCCTGCCTGTGGAGGTGGTTGACATGATTGCTGAACGGGTTGATAATGCCATGACTCTTGCTGAAGCGAAGGGGTACCGGGAGGACTTGATGGACGAGAGGACATCCTTCGAAGACGAGGTGGACGAGCGGCATTTCTGTACCGAGTTCAACTTCTGTGAACATTGAAACAGCCTAGTTGGAACCTCACATAGTAGTATTATTTAGCTGCATGAAGTCTTGGAGGAAGTTTCCCTGTCCAATGCCGTATGTATTGCTGGTTAAGCCGACATGTAGTGTGTGGGCGAATCCGGAATCTGCGTACAGACTCTCCCATATTTTACTACACCAGGCGTTCATCAGTTCAGCGCCTTGTCACCAAACACGAACTATCACGTTGGAGGAGGGGGAGGCGCTTAAGCTGGTGCCTAAGAGTGCCAAGAACCGTGTGACACCGAAGAGCCCATCTGGCAACTTCAGGCTTGCCAAGCCCCTAGGGATGGACTGCCTCTGCATTTTTGAGAGATTGCATCACCAGCGAGTTCTTACGTTCTAGGACCAGTGACCAACCTATCCAGTGCGCGTTTGGTGTTGATCGATACCTATTCCTCACTCTCAGCGATGAGCTACGTTGAGTTCCCTTTCCCGTTCACCGATTTTGAATCTTATAGAGAGGATGGAGACCGGGCTCTAACAGTATGGCAGACCATTTTTCCCCTTGTCTCCCAATGTCTCTGACGGATTCCATATCCTGGCTCACTTCTCTAGGTTGTTGATCTTCGTATGATCGAGTTGTCGTACGCCTTGCGCGGCAAGCCTTCGTGGTGGACCAAGATCAAGAATCCAGTTATTCGATCAAACTGGAAGGCCGAGGCACTACAGCACGAGATCAAAGGCGCCAAACTCAATGAGGCTGAAGTCGATTGGGTTTTCGATGAGCTCGAAGACTACGCTACGATGAGGGATGAAGGAACGGGAATTCAGGTAAGGGGTTGAATGCCGACCAGGTTGTTATCTCTGACAAATGCCCCTATCAATACATACATATATAGCCCTCGTGCCACGTCAGGGTTTGGGAGTCCGACCAACTCATCTCTGAAGAGTTGAAAGCGAAGTTGAAATCAGCCGCATCTATTCTTGAGAACGTTCCTGAAGAGGAGCAGGACTGGCATCCTGGCGCCAACAATCAAGTCCTCGATCTTGTCCATCCATCGCTATTCTGCGCCGTGTACGGCCGAACTCAGTATTGGGACATCGACACCGAGCCTAGATTACTGAAGGTGCTGGAGCCGCCGGACGATGATCTCGGCGCCTGGGCGTACTCTGGAAGGTTCGGCTGGATTCCGACTGACTTCCAGCTCGCGGAGAATGGCGCTCCAGCAAAGGCTCTCAGCTATATCAATAACATTCACCCGCAGCAACACAAGGACCTTGTAGCGGTTGTGGAAGCGCTGGTTGGCCGCTTCTCTTTGCTTTGGGACAAGGTCTTGACGGACATTCATCCCGACAACGAAAAAGATCTTGTACTTGCAAGGGTTCCCGCGTATTATGAGTGGGAGAGACCCGAGAAATCTGAGCACGAAGACGACGAAGACGACGAAGAGACGGGGTTTGATAGTGACGAGGAGAAGATCCTCGTACTTCCTACCGTCGATCCAGAGGGCTATAGAAAGAGTAACCTGCATGTCACGGATCGAACGGTGAAGTATTCTATTCAAGGGAAGAAGATCCAAGTTATCGTAAAGTTGGCTAACATCCACCTGGTGAGCGATTACTTACGTGCATCTGCTTGTTCGTACGGCCTTCATTGAACGATCAAAATTGCAGACCCCGGAGAAGCCTGAGTACCCCGGCGGGAGCTGGCACGTCGAAGGAATGGCGAACGAACGTATCGTTTCAACAGGAATATACTACTATGACTGCGAGAATATCACCGAGAGTCAGCTTTCATTCCGTATGGGCGTCAACTTCGAGGGGGCTGGCTACGATCAGAGCGACAATACTGGAGTCCGCCTAACATATGGACTCAAGTAGTAAGTTTCGTTGTTCTAAGTAAATTCCTGGGATGTCGAAACGCTAAATGTGCCCTCTTTCTGCCTCGTTAAGCGGAGGACCAAGCAACCAAGTCGTCGGAGCCGTCAAGACTTCCCCCGACCGCTGCGTCACATTTCCCAACATCTACCAGCATCGAGTGTCCTCTTTCAAACTCGTTGACCCAAGTAAACCTGGTCATCGCAAGATCCTAGCGCTGTTCCTTGTCGACCCCGAGTTTCGCGTCCCGTCAACAGCCGACATCCCGCCGCAACAAATCCACTGGATCCGCCAAGCGGCACATGAGGCTTTCATCAAGGACAACCAGGGGATGAAAGTGCCCCTGCCTGTAGAGGTGGTTGACATGATTGCTGAACGAGTTGATAATGCCATGACTCTGGCTGAAGCGAAGGCGTATCGGGAGGGCTTGATGGACGAGAGGACATCCTTCGAGGACGAAGTGGACGAGCGGCATTTCTGTACCGAGTTCAACTTCTGTGAGCATTAAGACAGTCTATCGGACGCTCAATCAAGCAGTATTGTCATTGGTTGCATGCAGTGTTGGAGGAAGGTTATTCCAGATTGGTTGAGTGCCGCATGGCTGGCCAAGTCGACATTCTGGCCCTGTACACTTCGAAGGGAGCACTACTAGCATTAGGGCGAAGCGCGGCTAGCTCTTTTCGATGTAAATTGTACCTCGTGGATGGTTCAACGTAACTCGGGTTGGACACAGTGGTCCATTCTGTCCGGGATAGTGCTTTGGCCCTAGGTTCGGCGTTCGTTTGGCGACTGACGGACTGATTCCGTTGGCTTCCGACTTCGTTGATGCTCGGTGCTGCTCTCGAAGCACATCGTGAGGACAAAATTAAAGGAACGATGAAGATTGCCTGAGAACGTTTCAAGTATAAGGTCGGGCTGATGTCCGGCGCCCTCGATGTGATCACAAAACACGACGCTCGAAGCCCGCACGTTCTTTGAACCACCGCAAGTCGGCCCCCTCCAGGTCTAGGGTTTGAGATCACATTGAGAGTACTGAACTCTCCGTGTACACTATGATGATGCCTCGGAGTGGATTGGGGATATTTGTGAAGTCACAACCTCGAAACACTCCCGTCATCACTTCTTTGAAAGAGGGGACAAAATGCGGCAAGGATAATGGTCGTTATGCTGCTGGCTGAAACTTGAGCCATTTGCCATTTTGCCTTAAGAGAACTCGCGATTTTGCACTCTTGAACTTCAGCCCCGCCAAAAGCAAAGTACACCACCGATGGGTTTTTGCCTTGTCCGCAGGGTACTTGAACCCCCTCCCTCTCCACCACTTTTCCTCCCCTTCAACATCAGACGTCCACAGCCCTAGCCAGTCCTTACGCTCACACAAGCGCTAACTCCACACCAGTTCTCATAAGTCTCTCTCTCTATACATCTCGTCGCCATGTCCGCACCCCACGGCAGCTTCAGTAGCAACGACGACGGCGCCAAAGACTGGCGCAGCAATCTCGGACTGGACTCCACCATCAGCCCTCGGGGCTCAGTGACTAGTGACGAGGATGAAGGTCTTGCTCAAGGAGCTCAAGAGGGTGATGCCGTCAAACAACCTGTACCAGACCATCATGCTGCTGCTGGGCCGGGTCGAGTAAGTTACTCGCACTTGACTTTTCGTCCTTAGCGTTGTTTGACTCCATCTCTTGCAGGACCAGACTGCTCAACCTGACAACGTCGCTACCCAGCTCGTGGCTCGTCCAGCTACGCCTCCTTGGTCGCCTGTTCTTGCTTCCAGCGGCTGGACCAGCTCTCGTGATGCCCAACGTTTCGGCCCTGACCAGAACCATCCTAACACCCACGTACGTCAAAGGTCGTTGCATCATATCGGAACATTTCTTCTAACTCTGCCTAATCTGAACAGGTTCAACCATCTTCTACCCCTGTTGCTCAATCTGAAGCTGGATCCTCCGCGAACGGGCGAGCTCTATACGACACTCCTTTCAGCTCGCTCCTTCATCGACTCTCGTCGCCCGCCGCCAACTCCGACATTGACCAAAAGCCAGTTCCGCGCGACACAAAGCCTACTCTAGCCACCACACCCACATCATCATTCACCAACGAGGCCGCTCCATTGAGGGGGGAACGCTTGAGTGCTGCCACACTCGAACGCCCACCCCGCCGAAGTCTCAGGGAATCCGCCCAGCGGACGACCCAAGCAGTCAAGGCTCTACTTACCACCAAGAGACGCCGAGGACGAAAATCCACCACTGCTGCCAACAGCGGAGGACCCACAGACTCCTTGGCTCCCTCTCCACAGACACCGCAATCCCCAAGACCGACGGCATTGAACTCCGAAACAGAAGCTATCACCAATCCAGTCAAGAAAGAAGAGGAAATGGAAATAGAAGAGGAAGAGGAAGGAAAAGACATTAAACCTAAGCCAAGTGCTGTGAGTAACTTATCCGCTCGTCTTGATCGAAACCTCACGACTGACGAGTGTGTGTGTTATTTTTGGGTATATAGAAAGCGCTAGGCAAAAGGCGCCGCGTCGACCCCATCGTAGAAGACGAGAGGGATGACGAGAGGGGCTCTCCGCCGAAGAAGCCAAGAAACGTGAAGAACCTACCGAGAAGGTCAACTCCGGCTCGGTTCGACAAAACGGAGGAAGAGCGTACCTCACCAAACCCGTTTCTCGCGACGCCGAAGAGGAAAAGGGAGCCGATTGACGAGGATTACGATGCACCTCTGGCCGGACCAAGTAAAAGGGCGCGTAGTACTTCGAATGAGCTAGACGCGCGATCGGTCCCCGCGGCGTTCGTGGAGCCTCTACGGGAGCCCACCCTCGTCGACATTCCTCATCCTCGACTAGGGTCTTCGATCTCCAGCCCAAATCCACCATCCTTTATCATCACAATACCGGCCGGCGACGCCCCGGAGGAATCATCCATCCCTCCTCTCCCAACTCCGATTCCTCCAGTCGCACCCCCAACGCCGCAGCCTCTAACGAGGAAGGATGCGAGGCTCATTCTGCGAAAATGAGCGTGCCGCAAGGGCTGCACCTTCTTCGTAGAGGACTTGTAAGGAGGGGGTTTGAAGGGTGGTGACCGAGGGGGCGTTGAATGGTGAGCTGGTGGCTGTTGCGCTGAAGGGATGGAGTTGAGTGTGATGTATTCTATTTGAGCGTTTTCTGAAAGCAATGCGGTGCTCTTGAACTTGAAATTTACTTCCCCTCTTGTTTTCCATTTCCGTCTGTGATATCTTCTGATGCCGCTTCTGTTCCTGTTTCTTGTCTATTTTCCCGTCTCATTTCCTTCCTTTGGTGTTCGCCCTCATCACATTCTCCTTTCTTCATCCGTTTTCTCCCTTTTCTTTCTTGCTTCTGGGGGTTTCAGACGTCCAGGATACCATGGAAAGGTTCCAGGTCAGTAACAATCCGCCAGCTGTGGCTCCTTTGTTTTTACTGTTTACTTTTTGGAAACGCTGACACGCCACGTTCTCTTCCTCAGTTACAAAGGCAGTCACGATAGTCGTGTAGCAGTACCATTCTCCATCTTTCACCCTTCGGCTTGGTTGCTTGGTCGTGGCGAAGATGCGCCTCCCAACCAATTGACGAGAAGGGACGGGGCTTACCTCGCTACAAGCACGCCGACGGTGGAAGGATCGCGCCACCGAAAGTTCTCGTAAGTCTTCTCCTTTCTTATCTCTCGGCAACAGCGATGTTTCTGACTCCTTACGATCCGCGGCTTCAGATGCTTGGTTTCTCATCCTGACACAACACCTTTGGGTGTCCAACATCTCCACCTCGCCATTACTGTACATCAAAGCAATCAGCACGGAGAAGGTTGCCCATGGCTCTTTTGAACTCATAGTGCTCGTCCTAGCTTTCGCGCGGCGGACAAGATCGAGCCGGCTGCTGTGTTGTGAGCCTTCCGCTGTTCATTCTGCTTCTCGATCAACCTTAACCTCCCTGCTTTCCCCTCGGCTCCAATCGAAGATGCACCATTTAATTTCAGGGTGTGCGCTGGTGAATCGTCTCTTCCCTAGGCATTCCGTCTATTGTTATAGCTAGTTATCTGCGTATCTTTCCGTCTTGTAATTACCCTCAGGGTGTCCCAAATTACAAAGTCTGAGACAACGTCGAGGGCGACATTGAAAGTCGAGGAAGTGAGGGAGACAGACGCCTCACGCACGACCTTGGAAATCACATGTCATTAGAAGGGTAACAGGCGATCAAGCTGTCATGTTTGCCCAAATTGGACTGAGGTCCTCAAAATTTCCCATAGAACACTCTCCCGTCCACTAGGGTCGCCTTGACCTTTGTCTTCAGTATCTCCGCTGGCGGAACTTGCATGATATCCTTATCCAAAATCACCAAGTCTGCACGTTTTCCTGGCGTTAAAGAGCCTGTCACGATGTTCAGAGTCTATCGCTCACGGGCAGCAGTCCAAAGCTGAGCACGAACCGATGATATCTTCTTGATTCCCAGCATACGCTGCCCCCAAAGTCATCCCATGAAGCGCCTGTTCTCGGGTCAACCTTTCATCTGGGAACCTGCATCAGGACGATCGTCAGCACGTGAGCTACGAGCGTTGAGGCTGGAGACGTTTTTACCAGCCACCAGGCCCATGCGGCGACTCTCCATTCAAGTCTAACCTCGTGATTGCTGCGTAGAAGCCGAGTAATGGGTTAATACCTTCGACAGGAAAGTCTGAACCGGTCGCAAAACGAGCGCCATTCCTGTTCAATGGTAGACTTGGATAAGACCGAGCAAAAGTTAGGGAACAAGCCGGGGAGGAATGGACCGACCGAATGAGGCTCTGCCACGCGTAGGCACCCTTGATCCTCTCAGGTCCCTGTATAAACAGCCTCTTCGATAAATCGCTCGAGAGATAATACAACATGCTCAAACTCACCAACCGGGTCTCGGCATAAGACATGTCACTAGTACAATGCGTCGGTTGCACGCTAGCGATGACTAAAGGTCTCACATTAGCGCTTATTGCTAGACAGTTACGCCAAACGCCGCCTTACTTCCAAGATTCCCAACTCGCTTAACATCATCCGGAGTGAGGATTTGAGCGTGCTCTAGGCGATGTCGGAGTTTCTGACTGCCGTTGGCTAACGCTTTCTCGAATGCGTTGAGGACGATGTGGTTCGCGCGATCCTACTCAAGCGTACCGTAAGTTGTGAAAAGGAATCATAAAAAATGAGCTCACTCACACCTATGCAGTGGACGTTCTGTTGGATTGTTCGTCAGCGAAGAGTCAGTCATATGGACCAAGGCGGATGGGAACTCACCACCTGCCATCCCTACGGATCACAACAAATGCATTAGTTTAAGACAAAGAGCAAATTGTGTAGAAAGGTCGCGTACATCTTCAATGAAGCGCCTCACGTGTTCTTCGATCGTCTCAGTTGACATCCTCATGAGTCCCCGGTTGTTGGGCTGGTCACTGTAGTCCTCGAGCAAAGCAGCACCCCAGGAGCCCAGAGCACCTTTGAAGTGACCGGAAGAAAGATTCGATTAGAGTTCAGACATATCCCACTCCATTGGCGATCGCTCACCGTCCGTGAACAGCTTCACACTCCGTACATTCAACCTGTGATCGGCATATCCTTCCAACTTCTCAAGCCGTCCGCCCCAATACTCGTCAGAGTCGATATGCGCCATAAGGTTCAGCCTGATCTTAAGTTACCCCTCGTGAATCGTCCGCTACGATTGCTAAGTGACTAGCACAAGACTTACTGGGAGGGCATCGCGATCGGCTACGAGTTTGAAGAAGTCGATCCAAGGAGGGTAAGCTGCTGCATCGTGTATGCTCGTCAATCCGTGTCTTAAAGCATCGTGGATTGTCGTGTTGAAGTACGAGAGCATTTGAAGTGGGGTCCAGGGTGGAATTGCTTTCTCTAGGAGCAACGCACGAACATCAGCCCCTTGTCATTCAGCAGAACCTCGAACTTACCTACGAGAGCCATGGCATTATCGACAAAAATACCTATGCGCGTTTAGAATTAAAGTGTTGTTAGAATTTGGTGTGATTGGAAGCACTCTGCCCACACCTGTAGGCTTGCCATCTTCCCCTCGGACAATTAGACCTCCATCGACGTGTTCGGGAAGATCACCCAGCAACTCTAAAGCTTTAGGAGAGATCCAGTACGCATGGTAGTCAACTCTTGCGAGGACTATAGGTCTGTCACGTAGGACTTCATCCGCTTCCAGATCGTCCTAACCAGTTAGGGATGCATCAGAGACAGCAACTAGTAGAGAAATGGACGGAGACTTACCGCTGAAGGATAGCTTCCACCTGGAAATCGATTCTGATCCCATCCAGATGATTGAATCCATATACCTCTGTCATTCGAAATTTCCGGGTTGGAAAGAATGTACCGTTTGACACGTTCTCGAACCTCTAGAGAGTGACCACGAAGTATGTTCAGAGATTGACGTTTAGATCTGTTAAAGAAAGCTGACCTTCCACTGACAAAGATCCGTCAAGGTTTAACTCTCGAGTAGCTCCGTACTGGAGGACATGTGCATGTGCATCTTGAGAGAGACGCTGCGTCAGCCAAAACTCCCTCTGGCTATGAGAAGCACTAGTACCCACCAGCAAAGCCCGGGAATGCGGCTTCCCCCTTCTTCAAGTACTTGAACTTCAATCCCTTCTTTGCGACTTCTTCACCCAAACTCCACGACTTTTGGGTGTCCCTCTTTCCCAATATCGGCGGGCCTATGGTATCCCGATCTCCCCAAGTTTTCTTCACATACTCCTTCGTTCCCCAGTCGACTATTGTCTTTTCGCGGACCACGATGCATTCGACTACAGGATTAGCCAGATCAGCGGTGTAGATAGCACTGTTTTGGCCTTTTGAACACAACGCCCACGCTTCGGGAAGGTGACAGGAAGGACGAGAGCGTTGAGATAGGGCCACGACTACACCGATGCCAAGTCCAAAAACGATGGTTTGTATTCTGGATCGACCGATGTGGCGGCTTCTCGGCGAGTATGGCTCTTTCTTCGTAGACTGTGGCGTTGGGTTGGGCCGTTTTTCGCGGCTCACCGGAGGCGGGGACGCTGCATCTACTATGTCCTTCGGCGACGGCTTGGAGCTAGACATATCTTGATTTGCCCTGCGACGAAGGGACATCAGGAATTAGGTAAGGGTGTTCTGGCCTGCTGTTTGGCCGTTATTGAGCACATCAACCAACAATTATGACGTAAATTACAGAATGTCCAATTTCTCGTTAGCCCTTGCAATGAAGCCAAAGATGCACACAACGCACGGCGAGGTATTTATTTCTGTGTTGCAGTGCTTGTGGAACTGCAAAGACAGAATTTGCTTGGGGCGGTTGCTGGAGCAAGTGAAAGGTTTGGATCGTCTTCTCCGAATCTCCCACCCCTGACGGCATTCATAACTGCCATCACATGGGACAACGAGAGAGGGCGAAAACGTCCGCTACCACTTCTGAATCTCCAAACACAGTTTCAGACGACGTGCAGATGTTTCAAGCAATCCCTAACAATTGCTCTATGACTGTCGTAGTTTTTCAGCCATTGCTCCACGGGGAAGATCAGTTCCCCACCCTCAACGCCAGCTTGCTTTGCGACAATCTGTACACGTTGCCAATGCCTCGCAATCAAGTATAGAGGTCATGAGCAATTCAGTCCCAACTCAATACTTTCTCCTTTTGCTGCCCAATGTTCCAGAAGACTCTCGACTTGCATCGTTGACTCCTCCTATCCCTCATGGAAAGTCGCCGACATGGGAAAGGGAGAGAGAGAGATTCAAAATCGAGAAGACGTGCCTCCCCGAAATTCAATCACAGAACCCGCCAAGGATCCGCGTCATACACTTCCAACAGCTTCCGGCGGCTCGACCCGCAGTATCAATTACAACTCCTTCCTTTCCTTTTCCCTCGACCGCTTCTCACTACGGCCATCTCCTAGACCCACCAAAGCTCATTGTTCTATTTGCCTCAAGGCTTAGCGCGTTCTTTATTACCAAACGGCCTCCCCGGTCGTTGCTGGGTCTGAGCTGAGGATTGGCCTGCCTCGAGGCCGGTGTTTCGTCTCGGATCATAGCGAAGGAGCAACGAAGAGGTGCGTGTCCAAATTTACCCCTATCGAATCGAAACACGCCTGGGTACCACAACGATGATCGTGAAAGCACGGGGCAGACCCAACAACAAACCTCATCTATAATGTTTATCAACCCTCTTGTCTTCTTGCTCTTTGTTTCGATTGCGAGACCTCGTTGAAACGGAAAGGCAAGGAAAGTGGGTTCAACCCTGAACTCGATGCTTTATGGTGAAAGGAGTTACACTTTCGGAAGTATCGAAGGCAACCAATCTTGTTTTGCAAAGTCTGGGCCTGCTTGTACTCGCTGATGTTCTCGCAAGTCGAAGCCTCCATACCTCCTCATTTAGATACGTCAGCGATCACTCAAGGCCCTCACAAGCGATCCAATAGCTCCGACCAATAATAGGGCCCCCAAGATCCACCTTCGCTCGCTAAGTATGTGTGTGACTCGGGGACGTCCCGGCGAGAGGGGAGCGAGAAGCACGGTCATCGCGGCACGTTGCTCACAGGACCGTCAGGAGTACGACATGCATCTCAAGCATCCGTCGAGCCTGTGCAAAACAGCGTATGAAAAAGCTCTCTAGGGCATGACGTTTCCTGGGACTCGACCTTCCCCTTGGGGTAACCCACGTCCCACCAGTCATTTTCTACCTCGTGAAATGAAAAACACGTTGTTTTTTCTCGCTGTCGATGAACTGACAGGACAATCCCGAGTTTCGTGTTGGGACACGATGCGCGGAGAACGAGTAAAGGTCAGCATGGAGCCCATCGGAACTCCGTGATCTGAGATTCCGGTTTTCCTGTGGGTTGAGGGATTAGGCTTCCATGCAGAGCGGACGAGAGAAAGGGAGGCGGACATTGAAGTTGCTTTCACCTGGGGAATGGTACTTCGTAATGTTTACTGGGGACGCTTCCTAGCTAACGAAAATTGTACAGTAAGGAGAGGAAAATGTGTCAACGTCGGTCCGTCTATGTGGAATAGTCAGCTTGGCAAAGCCCCACACATGGTTGGCTAGCATGAATAACGCCTTAGCGCCCACCTACACGCGACCTGCCATCATATGCAGCAAGCAACGTGGTCTGAACTCGACGTCAAACAGCGCAACGAAGCGAAATATCCGAGCGTTCAACTCGGTGCCTCTGCCTACTCCTTCCAGCTCAGAAGCCGACATCTCGCATATGTATGTAAGTCAACAAAGGCTAAATTTCGTTAACAATTTAACCAGAGAACATGACCGCCAAACATATTTTTCGTCTAGAAGAAAGACAAACAAAACAGCCCCATTCCTAGGGCCTCGACCGGAGCTCCAACCTGATGACCGGTCGTTCGGAGCGTGACGAGTTTGGATAGGCAGAAAAGAACGCGTCGCGTCGACTAGGGCGGATCCGAAGCAAGCGAACTAGCAAGTCGCTCGAGGGAGGAGTGGTTTTTTATGCTTCAGGCCTGTGGTCCCTCTGGTGATAAGATTGAACTCTGTAAAGTTATGTTAGGGTCTTGCAACGCTTTCAGCCCCCAGAGATCGGAGTCCGAGGGTCTTTTTTTACGTCTTTCGCCACCCAAGCCGTCTTCCAAGCAAAAGGTCATACCGGCACTCAGGTTGAAAGCCGAATCCCCTCGGCCAAAGCTATCTCAGCGAGAAGCAGTCATTTCGAAGGGGGGAGACGTAGGGAGGGGAGCGATCCCCTCCCCGATGGGTGTTAGGCGCTGGAGGAAACGTGTTCATGAAGCAGGCCGAAGGAGCTTCTTTCTCCCGAACACCTGTCTGCTCTAACGAAGCTTTGCGCGAGTAGTATGCCGGTCAGAGGAGCACACCACATCATAAGGAGCAGGGAAGCGACGAGGGAGGCATATCCGCTATTACCAAGTGTCCGAGATGTGGGTTGGCTCTTGGGACGGGTTGCTTGCTTGGCTGAACCACCTCGACTGGCACGGCGGACTCAAGTGTGAGATATCGCAGCGTTCGGCTTGCCGGGAGTCCCTACCCGAGGGTCGCCCTACTCTATACGAATACGATTCGAACTTCCGAGCTGCCTTTCCATCGCTCCTCGTCGCCCGTTCACGACTTACCCTGCGCGAGCTCCTGCTCCAAAAAGCACCGAGCTTTTGTTTTTGCGAAAAGGACGGGGTTTTCCGGTCTTTTCGAGAGATATCTCTTGCCTGAAAAGGAGGTGGATGGGGTTTCTTGTACCCACACTCAGGGTTGTCTGCGTTCCCTCGTATGGCATGAACATGCGTCAAGATCTGGACCGCCCCGATCTCGGGATCTCAGATGCACCGTACGGCGAACGCGAACGAATTGTCATTGGGGAAGGAGCATGAGAGGCCACACACCCCCTCCGAAGAGCGGCAAAGAGAACATGACGGACGGTCAGGCAGTGAAAATGATGGGATGGTGGGAGCCAAGCTGCCGTTCGTCGAGTGGGGTTTGGCGAAAGGCGGGGGATACGATGGGAGCAGAGGCAGGGCGTGGTGGTAATGAATGAAGTGGAAGTTGGCGGGTGGGTTCTCTCTCTCCATTCTCGAAAGCTCTACTTACGTCGGACGTGTAATGAAAAGGGATCGTCAGGCGGGTGGGGCGTCCTATGACGGGCCACAGGTGCATTGGTTGGACGTTGGACGGATGTCGCCGAGAGGAGGCTCGCCGTTGTCCGTCTCGGCAGGTTCCAGATGATATGTCATGAATAGGGAGGTTGGTGGCCGATGATGAATGGGTGTCTGGTGTCGAGTTGAGACGATGCTGAGAGTCGAGTGGGTGGCTTCTCTCGTTCTTGGTGAGGTGTGGGCCGTCAAAAAGCCCAGAACGACGGATCTTCCCCTTGGACGTTCTTCTTTGCAGCGAACGGCTCCCAACGGAGTGGGTCCAGCTGCATCTGAGCTCTTTTTGGGCCTTGAATTGCCGGTCAAATGATCCAATTGGATCCGGATTGGGGTGAAATTGGGAAAGAGGGAAGGGGTGGCTGGATGGAACCCCTTTTTGGGGTTATGTTATGGCATCCCTTTGGGACGGAGTGGAGGGTGGTCGGAGTGGTCGGAGGTCGGAGGGGTTGCCGACGAAGAACAACGCTGGCAAGAGACTTGCATAGGGTTGCGCATATTGACTGTGAGTTCTCACTGGCAACTCTCGGTGTCGGCGTCGTTGGGCAAACTGAGGGACGGCTCTGGGCAACCGACGTCAGGTGGAGGGTCTAGGTCTTTGGTAAAGGTCGGTACGAAATTGCGATACGGACTGCTCGCATATCCCCCCTACAATCAAGGAAGCGCATACCTGTCAGCGAGAAGTTGAGGTATCTCACCGTGATACACAACACATTTCAACTCGTAGAAGAGTTGAGTAATGGTCAATGACAGGCCTAGTGGGGTAGACTGCCGGCGGGTGCGGACTCGGACGCAAGCAGAAGACGCTTTGACCGCGTCTTGCTCCCTTGTCACTTAACGAACCCTCGTTTTCTTGTCAAATCACGTGTAGGATGCCGTTATATCATGTAAAACGCAGAGTTCTGTGTATTTACAAATCGGACTCGCACTTCTACGTCCTTCGCTTGCGCTGCGAGAAGCGGGCTAGAAGGCGACTGACGACGACCAGACACAGCCCCACGCCGGACGCAACGGGATGGAGCGAGGATCAGAGGACATGTCATTCGGTGCGGGCCCTTCGTTGGTGGTGTGGAGGAGCTGTTCATCGGAACTCGGCTGCATCCTCGTCCCCCAAGGCCTGCGAGCCTGGGGATGCGATGATCGGACGAAATTGGGCGAATGACGGTCCCTGACGCCAAACCGGTCTGTGCACGGCCGACCCCCGCGTTTATCCTCGCGCAGTCCGCTCCCATGTATTATTACAATAAAAAAGAGTGGTTGTAGTCGTCGAGTGTCGAGCGCTGCGTGCACACACCGTCCACAATAAGGAGGTTGGTGGGGACGACGTTGAGGAGCGGACTGACGGTGAACGGAAGAGAAATGAGGGGTGGGGGCTTGTGTGTGCCTCGACCTGCTGATGAATTGTGTCTGGAATTTGGAGTAAAAAAGATGGTGAATTGAGAGCCGGGTGTTATCCCATGTATGTAGTGGGCTTCCCTCCCATTGCTTTCCCCCAGCCCCCCCGCTCTCTTCCCTCCTCTTCCCTCTAACTACTGCTCATCATCTCCTTCACGTCTCTGTTAACGACCAGGACACGACTCTTCTCATTTCTCCCCTTCACTATCGCTCTTTCCTTCCCCGACGACACACCACCCACCATGGCCCCCTTCGTACTCAAGTTCAAGGTGAGTCTGCATTACCCGTCCATTTAGCCGCTCGCAGCTACAAGCACCCTTGGCCTAACGCTCTCTCCTCCCTTCCCTTTCGCAGGGGAACAAGTCCTTCTCGCCTTTTAGCAATCTCACCGATGGAGACGCATTGGCAAAGACCTGGAAAGTCTGTACCAAAGGTACTGAACAACTCGCGCATTACACCCTTCATTTCCTCGACCTTTTTTCCCTAGTCCAGTCTGGAACTACATCATCCCCCCTCTCTTTCCCTAGCACAATGCTGACATATTTACTTCGCTTTTCCTTTCAGTCGCTGCGCATCTCGAGCAAGGCCAACGGCTCGAGAACATCAGCTGGAGGCTCTGGCATCTCCAGAACCTCATGGTCGACAACGACAACGCCAAATCCCGCAGGGAGTTCAAAAAGCTCTCAAAGAACATGGGCGAGCGTCTAGACAAGGACAAGGGCAGGTTAGCACTCTTTTTCCCGTTTCTCACTCGCTTCACTCCCCGGGTCCGCTTGGGTGTCTCCGGGTGACGCACGGCGACTTGCGGGACAGAGCGACCGCCCTCTGGGATGTGCACCGGGACTGACATTACACTCCCCACTCTTTTCGCTCACGCAGGAGCATCGAGGAGCTCGAAATACCCGACTTCAAACCCGATGGGTCGTCTCTTGGGAAGATCAAACGCCGAGCTGAAGAAAAGGAGCAGCGCGGTCGGACGGGAATGAAAGGAATGACGTTCACTTTCCCCGTCGACCCAGCGACCAACAGCACTCCCGGTGCCACTGCTCCAGTTAACATTAAGAAGCAACCTCTCCCTCCTTACCACAAGGCCGCCCACCATGGCGGTGGAGATCTGTCCGTGGACGAGATGATGAGGAACAGTGGCTTGACCATCGACACTCAGCTTGGGACTGCGGCTGGAGGAGAGAACGCTGCAACCCCGACCGGATCGACGGTTCCAGTCAATCGAACGCACTACCGTGGCCATCACGACTCGATCTCCTCAGTCAACTCCGATATTTATAACTCCCAGTTCGCCCCTCCTTCTCCTCCCACCTCCAACACCTCGTCCGGCAACGGCATCAACGGCATCGCCATCACCTCCTCCTCCCAAGGCCAGTCCCAGGGATCTCAGTCCCAACCTGGCGTCATTCGCTTCCCGAACATCTTCGGCGACGGCTTCGGCCCTACCGCGCTCCTCTGCCCGGCACCGTCCGTCAAGCAAAACTGCACGTACGGAGAAGCGATAGGGTTCGCGGGCCTGAGCTCTTCGAACAATCACGCGGATGTTTTTGGCATCCAACGACCTACCTTCGAGTTCCCCTTGGACGAGCTGATGAACGGCGACGGAAGCGACGCCGGGTCGACCACGGGATACGATTCTGCGTCTAACCTGACCAACAGCGTCAGCTCCCTGTCGATCCCCACTCCCGTTTCTGCCTCCATGGCCTCGTTCCGCGAACTCCAGATCGGCAACATGTTCGGGTCAGGAGACGCGATGCAAGGCGTTCAGTCCACCGGGATGGCCATGACCAAGGACCACCATCATCACCATCAACAGCCGATCGTCGTCGATGCCGATTTGGACGGAGACGAGCTGATCCGCAAGTCTCCCCCTCTCATCCCCTCTCAATCCGCACCCGCCTCTCCCGCCGTCTTCCCCATTGCCAACGCCAACGGTTCCATCAACAGCAACGGCGGTGGCAATGGTGGTTATCCGTTCCCCGCTGCTTCCTCTCCCACCGATTCGTTCCAGATCCCTCCGCCGCTTACGTTGCCCAAGGGTGCTACGTTGCCCGGCCCTTCGCCCACCCCGACTCCCGCGCCGACTTCGTCCTCGGGCTCGTCGAATCCGCACCGCTTGCCGAGGAGGTATTCCACGACCAACGCGCCTCCTCACACTTCTTCGGACGCGACTTCGGCTGGGGGATCGAGCAAGAAGGGACGACACGGTCCGAGCGCGACCGCCACTGCGCCGAGGTCCATTCGCTCAAGCTACGGCAACTCGGCTCCTGGCGGCGTGAAGAGCGAGTGCGCCAACTGCGGTGCTAATTCGACCCCGCTTTGGAGGAGAGGATTGAACGACGAGCTCAACTGCAACGCTTGCGGTTTGTTTGCCAAGGTGAGCTTTTCTGATTGTAGTCGTACTGAGGAAAAACTCTGAACCGGGATTGGTGGCTCAGTTACATAAGCGTCCTCGTCCCAAGAGCCTCCGAAACTCGACTGGTGAAGGTGGGTCGAGGAATCCTGGTTGGGCGTCTTCGAGGAATGGGGATGAGACTGGTGAGTGCTTTGACCCTGGGGTAGTGAAACGTGTGCCGACCCTATCCCAACCCTCGTGCGTGTGTGTTTGCGTCATAGTATCGTGCTACAACTGTGGAACGGTCGCTACTCCGCTCTGGAGAAAGGACGAAGAAGGAAGGACGCTTTGCAACGCGTGAGTATCTTCTACCTCTCCCCCACCCGCCAGCATGTAGCCGGGTACTTCCGCCAAGGTAGAAGAGAAGCTGACGAATGTTTTTCTTGCTTTTTCATTTGCCGGTATGTCTGCTGTATTCTGGGTCCTGCAGTTGCGGTTTATAGTAAGTCCGTTCCCTTGTTTCGGCATTCGTTCGGCTTCCTGACCGGACCTTGGCTTTTTTGTTTCTCTTCCCTCCCACCCTCCTTAACCTCACATGGATAGTCTCAAGCTCCACGGCGAGAAGCGTCCCTCTTCGATGAAGTCGGATGTCATCCGCAAGCGCTCTCGCACGGACGCGAGGCGGGGAACTTCTAGCTCTGCTACGCCTTCCGCCAGCCCCGGTGCGAGTCGAAGAACGTCGCCTACGCCTCCTATGGTCACTCAGTCCGCGGATAACGGCAACTTCTCTCAAGGCCATAACGGGCAGCAGCAAGCCGTCGATCATCACAGTCCCTACGGCCAAGCTTCCGGAGCCGCGTACGAGTCCTTTGGGAACGCCAACGGTTCGCAGGGACAGGACAACAGCCCTGTGGACTTGATGAGCATGAGCCATTCGATGGTCTCGGACGCTGGCGTCGATCCGAGCGCGTCTGCCTTGGGAGGGATGACGTTCAGCCCCGGGTTGACTTACACCGAGACGTTGCACTATCCTGGACCTCTCAGCTTGAGCTACTACCAAGCTCAGTACGGGATGCCCCCCGAGTTGACGGTTCCCGCCGATCCCGCGCCGCAAGGCCAGACGACCGTCCAAGTCGGTCCCCAGCAGCAACCGGCTCAGTCTCCCAACTTGCAAAGCGTCGGATCGCCTCAGGGATCCGCTGTGTTGTTCGGACCTGCCAACGCGATCGGCGCGGGTGCGGACGCTGGGTCTTCGGTGTGGGATACGCAGTTCCAGTTGCCCTTCACGTCCAACTACTCGTTCGGGTTCGGGCCGGCCATGGCTCCCGCTGGCGAGGGCTCCAACAGCAACAACGGGAATCACAACGGCTATGGCGAAAATGGCGGTCTGGGAGTCGTTCATCCTCCGATGTTGCCGTCTTGGTATGCTTCCACGACTGGTGCGGAGGGAGCTGCTACCAAGACGGAGCCGGATCATGAGATCTCCTTCGGAGGACATCATTGAACGAAAGCAAAAAGCGACGAACCACCCCCCAAAAAAGGTTATTTGATCAAGACACAGTTGTTTGAAGGGCTTTTATTTTTTCCTCCAACACGTAACGAACTAAAAAAGGCAAAAAGTGATTTATTCAAATCTTTCTTCTTCTTTTCCTGTCTATTTCTTTGCTCTCTGCCCCTCTCTCTATCCTTCTTCCTCGAGTTTCCTTTCTCCTCGATATGTCAGTTCTCATCAACTGCTTTCCTCCCCTTCCCCCTCTACGCATGTCTCCTCCTCCACGCCACAACGTCTCTACCATTGCGCACCCGTCCTCCTTTTCTACGATGTTTTATGTCCCGCGCACCCTCGAATACCCCATGTATTATGCGTACCAACATGTTTCTCTTATCGTCGTCACCCGTCGTCGTTCTCCGTCGTTCGCTCGGATCCCGTCTGCGTCCCTGGTTGCATGCCGACTTGATCATCCCAACTCCCCCCTCTCCCTCTACCCTCAGATCGACAATACTTATACTCTGTATCAACATTAGGTAGTTCTCTTTTTGTTATCCTTTTTTGAATTGAAAATGGAAGTCAGTTGTTGAAGATATATGTGTGTTGGTCGCCGGACCCGATGGTCGTGAGATGCCCGGCACGGCGCGTGGATCTGCGGTCCCGAACACTTTGATGGAGGGTTGAACCGAGATGAAAATGGAAGTCCGGCGCTGGTCAAGATTAGAATTACGTCTACTCTGAAATAGGTCTTGACGTCGGCATGACGGGCGGCTATTGCAGGTTTGAGGAACGTCGGCTGGGTTATATAAAGTCCCCGTTAACGTCGGAGTTGGTTGGGAGAGGGATAGACTTATGGGGTATGACGTATTCCCAAGGAAATCTCAAGACAGCAGGTAATACCGACATTCACCTCACAGTAACTCCGAGCTCGCCTTTTCCGAAGACCCTTACCCCCCTCCGACCCACCTTGGACATCCCCTCCCGCCCTTGAAGAGTACACACATGGTGTCACCGGCGAGGAATAGCGCTAGAGTCTCTTCCATGCTGTATTCCATGCGCCAGATAACGACGTTGAGCGTTCGAGTCCTGGGAAGTCGAGGGCGGGAAGCGTCGAATGAGTTCTTCCACGCGCGGTCACACCGTTTTGTCTCACGTTCAACTTCCTCCGAGCATGCGCCTCAACTTCGTCCTTCTGCCCAGAATGCACCTCAGAACGCGGCCCGGCTGATGTTCGCATGTCTTAAACCGAGTTCTGCCGTACCCCCTAGCCAATCATCGTCCGTAACGGTCCCCAAATATGGCTCATCGCTCGCAGGGGGACATAACCGGAAGATCAACGTTGGTTCTTTGATCTAGCTCGGGCGGTCTTCGTGGACTTCGCGCGCCCACTGGTCGCGATGGTCCAAGGCACAACAGAACTGCGTGCCGTGGGCCGTTTTCCCTATATCCCGCCGGGCGACGTGTCCATCTCCCTCTCTTCTCTCGCTCTGTTCTCTCTTCCCCTTAGCTTTCCCCTCGCGCTACTTGTCGTCTCGTTTACTCGCAGACGTCTAAAACTTTTTTGGAGAGCTTGCTCGTACTGAATTACGGAGCAGAAGAAAGGTGAACAACGGCGCATCTCAGGTGAGTTTATTCTTGCCTTGGCTCCCACTCCATCGTGTCTGTCGCCGTGGCGGAGAGCTCAGTGTGAACGCGCCAACATGCTGACTGTTGGCTTTTCTTTAAAATCTTATACGTATGTCTGGATCTCGCGACTCCATCGTCGTTGGTGTGAACCTGCGTCCGGTGACGACGTTGGTTACTATTACGGGGCGTCGGCTTCCCACCGCAGAAGACCTTGGTTGAGACTCTAGACAAAAGCGCGGTCTCCAGAAAGTCTTCGAAATCAATAAAATAAAAGGATCACGACGCGTCGGTTCAAGCTGACTTTCAATGGTGCGCCCCCCTGTTCCGCCCATGTACACCGACGTTAGCCGACCGTTCGTAAACCTATAGATGACACCGACAATGACCAAGTCCACCGCCGCTACTATCCTCATCTGCCTCGCTTCCTCATGGCTTAACACCGTGCATGCCCGAGGCGCTCACGAGCGGTACGATCCCTACGGCTACCTGTCCTCGACCTCGTCCACGGCGACTCCAACCCCAACAACGGACGTCTTCTCAACACCGACCGTCTCAAGCGAAACCCTCTTCCGCCGGGCAGCCTCGTCGTCCACGTCGACGACATCCTCCGCGGCGGCTGCAGCTTCCACCTCCGCGGGGATCTCCATCGTCTCGGTCGGGTCCCCGAAAGCCTCCAAGGACCCGGCGTACTACATCGCCAACGGGTTCTTCGCGAACTGGCACGCCCTCAGCCCGTCGGACGTCTCGTTCGCTTCGTCTACCGGGAGCGGAGTCGTGGGTAAGACGTTTGGGTTGGACGATGTGAAGTGGGAGTTGTTGGATACTTTGACGTATGGATACATGTGAGTGCTTGCCGACCGGTGTTCAATGTTCGACAACGGACGGATTCTCATAACCCTCCTCCTCTCTTAGTCCGATACCGACGTCGAACTTTGCCAATTTCTCTCTCGGTCTGCAGGACGCGGCGTTGATCCCCAAGTTCGTCGAGCTGGCAGATACAAACGTACGTAGTGCCGGACAAACGATACCCGAAAAGGTTTTCCTAACTCCTGTCCTTGGGCCTCCTTTAGAACGTCACCTCCATCCTGTCACTCGGCGGTCACATCGCGTCACCCAACACTGGTGGTTCAGCCTCGACAGGGTTCGCCGCAGCGCTCGCCACGAACGAGACGATCGCCGAGTTCGTTCAAGGCGTCTCGAAGCTCGTGAAGAAACTCGGAGTGAAGGGCGTGGAATTCGAGTGCGTGGTCATTAGGCTCATGAAATGCTTGGGATTTGTTCGACCCTGACCACCGCTTTGGCGTTGCAGTTGGGAATGGACGCCGTGCTCGCCCGACACTCCCTACACCTCAAAGGACCTCTCGACCGCGTTTTTGTCGTTTTTGACGCAGTTGAAGGACGAGTTGGCTGATGATATCGTCCTCACGTTGGCCGTTGGGGTCGTCCCATTCGAGGTGGGTCGGTAGAATTGGAATGGCTGGGAGATTGGCTGACGGCGGCGGTGTGATTTTACTTAGACTCCACAAATCATGGTTGCCGACGACCAAGTCGAAGATACCCCTCTCGAGTCGATCTCGCTTGCCAAAACGGATCCCAATTTGACGAATGGAGCTACTATTGCGACGACCCTTAACGGAGCGTACAAGAACGTTACGGCGTTCGCGGGGGTCGTGGATTACATCAGTAAGTGCGATATTGGTGATGATTGGAACACACTTAACCGGGATCGGGTTCACTCTGCAGCCGTGATGAACTTTGACCTCTACGGCTCATGGTCGACCGACAACGCCATCGTCCTACCGAACTCGCCGCTCAACCAGACCTGCCCTTCGACCACCGGACCGATGTTCACGTCGAAGTTCTACTCCTTCGCCGCTACTACCGACGACTCTACGACGTCTTCCACTTCCTCCTCTTCCTCCTCCTCAAGCTCGGTACCCCCACTCTCCCGCCTTCCGGTCTCCGCCAACACCGCCGTCGCATCGTGGGTGCTCTCCGGGTTCCGCGCCGACCAGATCATCCTGGGCGTCTCCGCCTCTGGGAGGAGCTACAGGGTAGCGGAAGCCGACGCGATTGGGTTGGACGACAACGGAGACGAAGTGCTCATGCTCTACCCACCGTACAACACCACCGAGCTCGAATCGACCGCCAACGCCACCGTCGCGGGTGACCTTCGAGCCGACCTGGGAGACGGGTGGTGGTGGGGCGACGTCGCTTCGACTGTTGGAAAGAACGTATCCACGACCACGGCG